>CBVK0100154034.1:0-29798 GCA_900067695.1 Picea abies
TTGTGTGCAGGTTGCAATTTCACGTGGAGCTGGAGCTGAGATCGTGCGTCTGTATGAGAAGTTTACGGGCGTTTGCTCTGCTAAATCAATACACGCGGACTCGGTGCATGTCAACAATAACTGATAGTCTGAGCATATAGAGGATTTTCGGGCATAAATCTCTCAACCGACTGCAATAATGACCAAGAAGTCTTCACCCATATTCGTGATTTACGGCACCTGAATCTTACCCGCTTCCAGATCTTCCACCTCATCCACGATGACCAATGTAATTTGCATGCGAGTTCCAGATCCTTGGGAGAAATACGTCCAGACATAGTCTTCACAGGGAGATCTATCAGATGACATGGACCCATCCATTACAGAGCTTTTGATCTCTTCCGATCTCACATATTCGTGATTTACGGCACCTGAATCTTACCCGCTTCCAGATCTTCCACCTCATCCACGATGACCAATGTAATTTGCATGCGAGTTCCAGATCCTTGGGAGAAATACGTCCAGACATAGTCTTCACAGGGAGATCTATCAGATGACATGGACCCATCCATTACAGAGCTTTTGATACCTGGTAATGAGACAAAATAACCAAACCAAAAGCGAACTGCATTTGCTGAATATATAGGAATCCCCCTCTGAAGGTTAGCTTGGAATGGACGTGTTGCAACTTCGTGCACACTATAATTTGTCATGCGCATTTTAACTTCGTGCACAACAGACAATTCCTTGTGCCACCTGTAAGTCGGAGACATCTCTACTACTTCGAGGAATGTGGAAGAATTGATTCATATGCAGGTCTCCTAATGCTGACCAGGCTGAAAGGGTTTTCATCATTCTTTTTGGAGGATTCGGGCGTAGGTCCTTCTGGAGGAAAGAAGCGTGGAAACTTTTTGGTAATGGGTTTCTCGAATGGTTTATATACAGATAGAGACGGCTTGGGACTAGGAAGAAGATAAAGAGATGGAATGGGTCTATCTTCTTTGACAGTTTTCTTTTTAATATCAGTGAGGGATTTCTCAATTTCAGTTAGGGCTATCCCTATTCCATCCATAACATCTTCCTTTTTTTCTATTTGTTTGATTGAGACTTCATGAAGAGACGTCTCAAATTTATCTTGCATAATGACCACTTTGTTATGAATCTAATTTATAGCATGAACTAAAGTATTAGTGGAAACCTGTAACTCAAATAATATGGCCTTCCATTTTTCATAATACTGATCTAGTTTAATACTTGCATCCGATGTAAAGCTGATACCTTCATGCGGATAGTTGTCAGTGCTGGAAGCGCAAATATTCCTACAAATGCAAGTTTTCTCCACATCGGGTCTAATAAGTTCATGGGCCAACTTGCCACAGACTCTATGTTCCATATTCAAATTTGTTTATGCTAAATCTTTACTTGAGCTTGGTCCTCCAAAAAATATGCTCTTCTTATCTTCTTCCATAACAGAATTAAAGCTGGATACTTCTGGGCAGATTCTGATGCAGAGGTTTTTAAAGCAACTACTTTCAACCACAATTCGAGATTCTTCATGTGCAAGAAGCCAAGCAGGCAGGGGAAGGGAACTGCGTGCAGATATTGCTGGTGCAGCTGCAGCTTATTCAACAAAAACTGAAAACGATCTACATGCTCGTAGGACAAGCTTTATTTGTATGTCTACTCCTACATTAACTAACTGTTCTGCCTCTTATTAGGTGAAGTCGTGCTTCCAATGAAGCCATGTAAGAAATTTATTTACAGGCAGCATGCTAGATTTTGACTTGAACAACAATAGAAGCCATCTCATGCAGAAAAAATATTTGAACAGAGGATAAAGATAATCTTCTTCTGGCAGAAATTTTTTTAGATCTATACTGCTTATAGATTCTAAAAAGTCAGCAAAAGGATCCTCAAAGTCATAACAGAATACCTCTTTGATTTGCTGCTGGCTGAGTTCATTGGTCTCTCTGTTGAATGTAGGCTGCAGGATCTCTGCTGGAGAAACATATAAGGTGGACTGCTGATCTGGACCGCTCAGTTCCTTGCCACCATCACTCTCTTCATAAGTGCTGCAATTTGCCTTTGTCTTCAAGTCTGAAAAGTGTGGGCTGCCCATAACATGTGCTGCAGATTCAATACATTCGGGATCATGATGAAGAACATTTTCTTTAGCTGCATACTCTCCCTGAAGTTCTGATTTCGAAAGATTAAACTCGTGACAACAATCAGGGAAAAGAAGATCAACTGAGAAATGATCTTTACAAAACAAATGAAAAGCAGAATGAAACTCTGCTAAAGAGTTGATACTTGCATTAGGCAAAGACCGATACCAATCATGGGCAATCCCTTCTAATGAAAAACAGAAGAGCCGGATCTGAACATCCTCATGCACTACCTACAACCGATGCATGTAGTCATGAAAGTCCAGCAAATGTTCAGCTGGCACTTCCCACTCTTCTCCTCGAAATCTAGGAAGACTGTTCTCCCATTCATCTCTAGCAGGTACTTGATTAGGGAAACCAACAATGCTTGAAAAATCACAGAACGCATACCTCTTGGCTAAGATTCTGTTCATGTCATACCAGTGGAGTCACCAACAATTTTCTGAACAATGGAGTCGCCACTGAATTCGTCCTCATGGAGTCGCCAGATAGATGATTACAACCTGATAGTGTCTATTCCTTGTCTATCATCAAGAAATAGATCTGCTTGTCGTTCTCCCACTGCTTGTCGTTCTCCCAGGAAGATAAGCTTCT
This sequence comes from Picea abies, assembly GCA_900067695.1. Lineage (NCBI taxonomy): Eukaryota > Viridiplantae > Streptophyta > Pinopsida > Pinales > Pinaceae > Picea > Picea abies. Next base: position 2,739 of record CBVK0100154034.1, read on the forward strand.
GAACTCGCTCCCCGGCAACGGCGCCATTTTGTTATCACTCCAAGAAACCCTTTGTGGTTGTAGACCAAAGGTGCTTGGTAACTTCAAGTAAAAATATTTTTTGTGTTTTGTGTAGATTGATCAGCGGGATAACTCAATTCAAACATGGTATTCAGACAGTCAAGATGATAAACAAATGAACCAGTGCTCTCATGGATTGATAATCAGTAAATAAACTTAAGTGGGCGAAGAACAAATTGCTCATAAACCAGTACACAATGTAGGGTCTAATAAGCAATGAAGAAACTATTTATCAAGCTATGAGCCAAACAATGAGATAACAGTCATTCAAGGCTAGACAACTCAGATAAAAGTACAGAAAGAAGGTGGAAAACTGATATCAAAAGAGAAAGAAAACTGTGATTTAGAATTAGCATCAATGGGCCTGTTACATATGATATTCTATATCCCAAAACTGAACCCTTTCTTGGTCTTCAGAATGTAGCTTTATAGCTTTTACAAGCTGTTCTCAAATCCTAAAAATATGGATCTATTTTGCTAAAAATAGTAAAGAAAACTAATTTGCAAAAAGGTAGGGATAACACCCAAAAAGGAGGATAATCTCTATGAGTTGGCCCTTAAATTCTGTTGACTGTTGATGATGTGGAGATTAGCCTTCCAAGGCTTCTTCAACCTGTTCTTCCAAGGCTAAATTCGAGTTGATGATGTGTGGCAAAAAATCCCTGAAATTCAGCCATCAAAAATGACCAAACTTGACCAAAGACTCCTCTTTTGACTTGTCTTTCCCAAAATAGCCTTTGGATTTGATGGAATAATCCACCACCTGTCTAGTCCCAACGGTTTTATCTGCTTTTGATTCAAAAATTTCAAATCTGGGCGAAAATCGTAACATTCTGGCCGTTACAGGATTTCCACAGCGCGTAGCCTGTGAAAAAACGCTCCTTAGCTGCGGAAAGTCGCCACTTTCAACAGCTAACGGGTAAAAAATTCTGCCTTCTGCGCTGTTGAAAGCGGACAGATTTTCAAAATTGAATTTCTCGGTCATAAAAAATCCATTTTTCACATATGAATATTCGATCGACATCTAGAGAATCTCATCTTTCCAATGGTGTTGTCAGATCTTAATTTGGAGCTCAGGAAGGGATTTAAAAGTTCTCTGCAAGTTTAAGTGTCATTTTTCCATTTGCAATTCAAAACCCTAAACGATCTTTTGTGAACAATGTCTGATATGGAAACAAAGATCTGATCTGACGTTGCCAACCCGGGAGTACAGCCTCTGTTAGCTGTTGATAATCTTGACTTTCCTCAGCGTGCCTCTTTGTAAGCCCCTGTTAGCTGCGGAAAGTATGCACTTTCCACAGCGCGCCACTTTGTAGAAGACCCTCCTTAGCTGTTTAAAGCATGTATCTTTGACAGCACGCCACTCGAGAACTGATTTTAAGAACCTTTTAAGATTTGACACTTTCAACAGCGCACCAACTGATGAAACGATCTCCTTAGCTGTTGAAAGTGGGCACTTTCCACAGCGCACAATAAACCTTTGAAAACAAGTTAGCTGTGGAAAGTAAAAAATGACAATTTTGAAAAAGAAGACTTTACAATCCAAATTTAAGTCAAACCAAAATCTAAAATTTTGCAGCTAAAAGACTCAACAATAAATTGAGGAAACCATCAATAGCCATGCTATCCACCGTAAAACCCAACCAAAATGATGGTGTTATTTTGGGAGTTAACAGAGGGTATGTAGAGGACCAATGGATCCACTAGCACTACTTCAGGAAGAGGCAGGGGTATAGTGTACTGGGGTACACCACTGAGTTCAAAAAGATGGCCATCATGTTGGGTATCTATCCAAGAAACCAGATGAAATCCTCAAGTATCTGGGAGGTTTATAGGGTCAACTACAAAAGAAGGTTATAATATTCAATCCAAGGATAGTGGATGCAACGTGTGTATAGGCACAATAACTCAAAAAAATAGGCCAAAATAAAGGGAAACTAAGTTGTTCCAAGTAGAAATAATACCAGGAAGAATCCAAGGACGGGGAGAATAAGTGGAAGGGGGGGAAGGATAAGAAGATGAAAACCACCACACATAAGTGTAAGGATACTAGAAACCATTGAAACATTGCAATATTGATGGTCAAATCAAGGAAAAGTGTTGGAAACTAGATCTAGAGATGAACCTGAAGAATAATAGGAAGGATGGAAAGAAAAAGAACCTTCTAGTCACATATTTAAGTAATTAGATCGAAATTAGCTCTAATGTGGATGAAAATATTTTCTACATAGATGTGTAGAAGGAGGTGAATCTGAGTATCCTTCATCACCGGGAAGAGAAGGAGATGACCAAGCTCTTCCATATCAAGATTGAGGACAAAACAACCAATATAAATGCTTTGTTCGACTCTAGTTCATAGGATAATATCATAGAAATGGATCCGGTCAACAAGCTTGGATTTTAGTTTCACGATCATCCTATCCCCTATCCATTAGGTTGGGTAAACAAGGATGAAAAGATCAAGGCAACACAGTAGTGCAAGATTAAATTTAGTGTAAGTGTTGATTTTATAGATGAAGTAGAATTAGATGTAGTACCATTGGATGTATGCAGAGTAGTGTTTGGAAGCCCCTACATATATATGAGGGATGTTATCTTCATGCGAAGAGCTAACCAGTACCACCTCATTAAGGATGGGAAATCATTCATCATCAATGCACATATAGGAAAATAAAAAATTTCACTGGTAAGTGCCAATAAAGATAAGAAATTGACCAATTCTAGCAAGAAATATGTTTTACTTTTCCTAAGGGAAAATTAATCTGGTGAATATTTGTTAAAAGTAAAGATATCTCTTGAAGGGTGTATGAAGGAGAAAAAAAATGAATTGGAGGAGTTGTTAAAGGAACACAGGGGAGGTTTCCAGGATCCTAAAGGGATACCACATAAGAGGGAAGTGGAGCATGAAATCCAATTATTTTCAGACTCCCCCTTGCCGAATATTGGGTTGTATAGACAATATGTTATGGAAGCAAACAAATTAAAGAAACAATTGTAGAAATTTTTGGAGTAGGGTGTGATTTTCCAAGTACCTCACATTGTGGGTCACCCATCATAATTTTTCCCAAGAAGTATGGGACTTGGAGAATGTGTATCAATCATAGGGCATTGAAAAATATTACACTGAAAAATCGATACCCTCTGCCCAGTATCGATGATATGTTGGATCAATTGCAGCATGCCAAGTACTTCACTAAGTTGGATTTCAAATTAGGATATCACTAGGTACGATTCAAAGAAGAAGATACTTGGAATACTACCTTCAAGACAAGACAAGGTTTGTATGAGTGGTTGGCTATTCCATTCGGTTTATGCAATGCACTAACTAAATTTATCATACTAATGAATGATGATTTATGCCCTTATACAGATTCATTTTTTATTGTCTATTTGGATTATATATTGGTTTATAGTGTTACTCGGGAGGAGAACATATCACATCTTATGCAGCTGTTAGAGACCTTGAAGAAGCACCAACTTCTATCCAATATCAAGAAATATGAGTTTTCTCAACAGTCTTTGGTGTGTATGGGGTATGTGATTAGTGGAGGTGATCTCAAGTTAGATCTATCCAAGATGGAGGCCATCATGAAATCACTAGTTCCTACAAATTTCACATAAGTTAAGAGATTTGTTGGGGCATCACATTACTTGCAGAAGTTCGTTGCTTCATTTTCAATAGTAGTTACACCACTCTATGTAATAAAAACGAGAAGTAAGAGTTTCCAGTGGGGGAATAATAAGTAGAAGGCATTTTATGAGTTGAAAATAAATATTATTCAAGCACCAATACTCATGCTACCAAAATTACAGAAGCCCTTTGACATTGAGACAGATGTAAGTGGGTATGTCATGGTAAAAGTCCTAATGAAGGAAGGAAGGCATGTCTTCTATCATTCTGAAGTATTTCATGGGGAAGTCCTCAACTACCCTACCTACGACAAGGAACTCTATTCCTTGGTAAAAGATATCAAAAAGTGGAAGAAACATATGATGGGAAAGGAGACCATCATCCACACATATCAGTAGTCGGTATAGTATTTGCAATCCCATAGTAAGTTACAACAAATGAGGCACTACAAATGGATGGGGTTCTAAAAACAATTTCGTTTGTTCATAACATATAATAAGGGTAGAACAAACAAATTGGAAGACATTCTTTCACAACTACCCACATCTAAGATTGCAACTTTGGGAACTTTGATGCACATGGAGCCTTTTACTCATGGTGCATACAAAGAGGAATACTCATAAGATGAAGACTTCAAGGAGGTGTTTCAATAGATACATGGCCAAATTCATATAGAATAAGGTGAAAACAAGGTTGAATATCATTTCCAGAATGGTTTACTCTATAATCTCGACAAGCTTTGTGTCCCTAAAGGTGAATGTTTGTAGTTTATCAAAGAGGCTCACACCTCCAATGTTGCAGTACATTTTGGTGTTGGGAAGTCAGTTTCCAACTTATAGAGGTCTAAGTATTGGACCAAAATTCAATAATATGTAGCATGATATATTATAGGATGTACACTTTGTTGAAACATCAAGCCCAGTAACAAGAAGGAAGTTCTATACAATCCCTTACCAGTACCCACTAGACCTTGGGAAAGCATTTTCATGGATTTTGTGGGTGGTTTACCAATGATGCAGAAGGGACATGAGTATTTATTTGTGGTAGTTGATAGGTTCAAAAAAATGTGCATTCACATGCCTTGTAAAAATACCATCAAGGGAGAGGAAGCAACAAAATTGTTCTTTGAACATGTCTGGGTGCACTTTGGGATACCAAGGAGCGTCATCGTAGATAGGGATACTAGATTTCTTAGTGCCTTCTAGACTACATTGTGGGAGTATATGGACACTAATATCAAGAGGTCTACAAAATTCCATCCACAAACAAATGGGAAGATATAATTAGGTAGTAGGACTTTGGTGCAACTTTTGGGGGGTTACAATCAGAAGCATCCAAATACATGGAATGAAAATATAATCTATATAAAACAATCTTATAACATAAAAGTCCACACTTCTACTGATAAGTCACCTTTTGAAACTTTCTTTGGATATTTTCCACCTTCACCCTTAGATGTTTTATATAGAAAACAAGGAGGAGTGAAGGAGGACCTCACAGAAGATGCATTCAAAATATAAAAAATTGTTGAGAAGATCAGACAGATCCATTTACAAGTGCAGGAGACACTAAAGAAGTCACTGGAAAAGTACAAGGCCATACATGACTGACAAAAATCAGAGAGAAAATTTAGAGTGGGAGGTAGAGTATGGTTACAACTGAATAAGGAAAGGCTACAGGCTCATGGTAACAAGATCAAGGCACTGTGATATCTTCCTTTTGAGGTATTTTAAAATGTGGGAGATAACTCCTACGGAATCAATCTATCCCCATACATGTGTGTTTACTTAGTAATGAATGTGGAGAATCTCAAACTCTATGAGCCTTCCATGTTGGATCAGGAGGAGGAGAAGGTCCTACCTTCCATAAAGGAATTAGCACCAGATGCTTAGGAAGAGTTGGAAAAGGACATATTTTTGCAGAAGAGGTCCAAAAATACAAGATAGGGGTATCATTACCTTTGACATATTGGGTTGAAAGGACAATTTCCAGGAAAAACAAAGTGGTACTCTAGGGAGAAGGTAGAGGAAATATTTCCTCAACTCATTCAAAAAATATTTTGGGGACCAAAATCCTCCACAAATGGGGATGTATGATCTAGATTGGATCCGTATATTATTTTTCATCTATCTCAATACTTTTTGGGTGGAAAATTTTGAGGAAACCACTTGCAAGTCCATTTTGGTGGTTGGTCCAAATTTGGAAAGTTGGGTCCAAAAAACTGTCTGAAATACTCCAGAGAATTTCGAGGCCACAAAAGACACATTTTATTGTTCAAATATTAATATGGAAAAATATTGTATATTATACACACTGATAAATTTCTAACAATGCAAGAATTACCTCAATTGGAGTTCATATTCAAAAGTTATGCCTCCTGCAAGTTGACCTACCATATTGATCACCATGGTACAAGTGGATGCCACATCAACCGCCATTACTTAAACATGTGGGGCTAGACACATAGTGTATTTTATAAGAACATTATATAAGTTCCAAAACCTTATCACAATTGAGGGTTGAGGAAGCCAAAACCCTACCACTAGATGGCTATCGGGCTATGTTAAATATGGGGCCGCTAGGAGGAGAAGGGGTTCCATTCTATGTTATTGTATTTTGTTCCATAAAAGAGAAAAAAACCTGGGAGTGGGAAATTAGATATCATAACAGAGGGGGTTAATGTTCTCTAGCATCCTAACAGGCCATGACTCTTAGGTAACTCCATAGAGAGTGGTTTTTCCTTTTTACTTCCATTATTTCCATACCAGAGAAAAGAGAGCATAGGAACCTCACCTTTTAGCTGGGTTTACTTCCGTGATGGTTTACTAGAGAAACTATTTGTGTTATTTTGTGGATGATGTGTGATTGTGTTTTTCTATTCTCTATTTTTTGCATTTTATCAATTTCATGCATAAGAATAAAATATGTAACTAAATATTATGGAATCTAAGGAATTTAATCTTCATAGTGTAGATTTTAGCTTTATTTATCATAATTGTTGTGATGAACTTTCCAGTGGAATGTCCACAGTAGTTCATATATCAACTTATCATCCAAGACTATCATCACATGAAGGACTACTCTCAAGAAAAAATAAGTGTGTGTATATGTAGTCTCTTGACATCCCTACATGCTACCCTTCAAATATGCATTTACCACTCAAGTCAACATGAGGGATACCAAGAGCAACATGTGTTTCCTTGTCTTAGTCTATGTAATGATTTATGTTTTATTATAAATTAGGATACTTTATTTTATACCTCCAACAAATAATTTAGATGTGTTTTATGGTTAAATGTTAATTTTTATTTCTATTCAATAATCAATTCTATGTCATTTATTTCATTAATCGATGTAGAATTATTTATGTAGCTAGTTGTGAATCAAATGACACACCTTTCATGAATTTCTTGTAGGTTTTCTTTTTGTAATTGTGTAATCTTTTTTTCTCAAAATATTCCTATAACTATAGTTTCCCCATAAAATTAATTCTTAGGGGAATGAAAATTTGATGTATTTTCCATTCACTATTTCTGAGAGTTACATCTTAGAAATATACTTCTCTCTCAATCCATTCAAATTAGAATTCCTTGTTGCATTCAATGTATAAAAAAGAATATATGTGTGTGTGTGTGTGTGTGTGTGTTTGAAAAGGAAAAAAAAAATTCTTGTAAATCCCACTGAATAGTTGTTGGACCATAACCTAGAGGATTATTCCACTCAAAAAAGGAAGATTCTAATTGGGCCTCTCCCTTGGGTTTAATCCCTACTGTTGAGTTTTGGGAATCCATCCCCCTCAACATGTTTGATATGTTAGAAGGTTTCAATGCCTCTATGGTGTTGGCACCCAAAGTTTTGGGTCTAGTTTTTTGCATGCTCATTCCATAGTTTTGCGCACACCGAAGGAAATATGTGAAGAATTCCATAGAATGCACATCATATTAGGTTTTATTACTAGTGTGCCAAGTATAAAGACTACCAAGTGTGTGTCGGTCCAATATTTTTCAATTGCGTCAGAAACCAAGAAGATGCTCGCTAGAATCAAGAAAAGAATCACTGAGAAATATCCCAAAATGATTATTCCTTGCAACATATGAAGAAGTGGGGTGGCCAAAAGATGATTTGGCCAGGCAGTTAATATTTCCCTTGATGCAAAGATTCTATGTGGATAACTAGAAGGCACCATAAGCATGTGAGCCAATTGGATCAGACAAGTGAGTGGAGTATAGCAGAAAGAGACAACACTCCCCAACAACAAAATATATAAAAAGGAGCTCTAAACTCAGAATAGGAGTTGGCTGGTCAGAAAGGTAGCTCGCAAGATAATCAGACAATGATTTTTGAGTTAGCTTAGCTATCAATATTGAGCTCACTCTGAGCATGTTGTAATCTTGTGATGTTTTGAATATATTCCTATGTCTTTGTTCTATCTGAATGCTAAGGCAAAGCACATGGAACAATATTTTGTATTCCCATTGTTTATATAGTAATGATATTAAGCTCTATGGATGTCCTAAGTAGTTATTCAATGCATTGTATATGTCTATTGTGATGGAATACTCTCAATAATATGGATACAATAGTTCTGGTCTAATCTGTGTCTGTTATGAATGAGTTGGATATGTGTGGGCATTCTTTCAATTCTTAATCCTAAATAGATTATTAGACCTCAATTACATGGATACCAAGTGCATTAATGTTTCACATGCTTAATCCTTCATCCACGACACAAGACCTTATGGTCTCTGTGATCCTCTCGACATCTCAGGTGAGACCTTCCTCAGCCTTGGCCGAGGATTGATATGTTGGTGCTTTGGGGTATTTGTTGGACATGCTCTGGATGAAACCTGGGTCTAAAACTCCCTAGTGTTAAGAAGGTCGGTATGTGCACAAGCATGGATTAAAAATAATAACACAACACCCAACAAATGGTTCTATTGTTGGGACTGAAGTCTTGTTGAGATTGATGGAGGAAAATAAAAATGAGTTGGCATCCTTCTAACGAGGAGATTCAAGACTAAATAGAAGATAAAGAAGATGAGTTTTCTCGGTGAGAGACGTAAGGATTGCGGGTGAACGTGGAGGAATGGAAAGGAAAATATATTTACTCGGACATGCATGAGCTCTTCTTTGAAAAAATTCCATGTCTGTTGCATGAATGGTTAAAAACACAAGCTGAAGCCAATTCAATTCTTCCCAACTAAGCTTCCAAGCTTCTTAGGCCTTGCCAATTTCTATCACAGGTTCATGTTGGGATTCTCCCACATTGCATGGGCCCTTAGCGAAGTGACCAGAGGTGGTGTCAAGGAAAAGTCCGTGTGGGGCCAGTTGCAATAGAAAGTGTTCGATGATTTGAAGAAATGCTTGTGCTCATCCCCGATGCTCTCATCACCTAACCTGCAACAACCTTTTGATATTGAGACAAATGCTTTAGACTATGTTGTGGGCACAGTTCTCACTCAGCATGGACATCCCATGGCCTATCATTGTGAGACACTATCATATACTATCTGTAAGTTCCCCACTTACGAAAAATAAATGTACTCCACTTTACAAGCTCGTCACCAGTGGAGGCATTACAATCTCATGTAGGAGACAATGATCCACAGTGATCATAAGCCTCTATAGTTCATGCATACACAAGGAAAATTGTAGAATTACCACCATTAGAAGTGTTCCACATACTTGCAATAGTTCCATATCAACATCAAGTATAAGACAAGGAGCACCAACCACATCGTTGACTGCATTAGTCGACCTCCACTTGCAACACTAACCATGATTCTACACTCTTGTGGACTTGATACTTCTAGATGGCCCCAACTCTACGAGAGAGATCCTTATTTCACCACTACATACCATATGTTGGGCACAAACATAATTGTCACTGATTTCCATCTTCATGACAGGTTGTTGTTCCATCTAGGCCATCTCCGCATCCCATAAAGTGAGCGAGTGAACATGATTTGGGAAGCTCACTATAGTTGGGTGGCAGGCCACTTCGGCGTAGAAAATACAGTGGCAGTCTTGCAAAAAAAATTCTATTGGTTGAAACTTCGACAGGGTGTCAACAAGTATATCAGGTCCTACACGGCCTATGACATTGCTAAACCATCCATTAAGAAACATGGCATGTAAACCCCTCTTCCCACTCTCGACAGGCCCTGGGAATCCATCTCGATGGACTACATGTCATGCCTTCCTTCAACCAAGCAGGGAAATGACTATGTTTTTGTGGTTGTTGATCAATTTTCCAAGATGGCAATTCTGGCTAATTGCAAGAAGATCATCACATCGGTGACCACTTCCAAGATATTCTTCGAACGAGTGTGGGTACATTTTGGGATACCACAAACCATCATCTCAGATCAGGAAAACTAGTTCCTCAACACATTCTAGTCGAGCCTATAGTCATGGATGGACACCAATATCACCAAATCCATGACCTTCCACCCCCAAACAGATGGCCAAACTAAGGTCATCAACAGGATGATCGTGCATATATTGTGCATCTGCAATTCCAAGCATCCATGCACATGGGATGATATTCTTTTGTATGTTCATCACAGTTACAACATAACCATACATACCTCAACTAACCACAACCCCTTTTAGGTGGGGTTGGGATTTCAACCATCGGGTCCCATGGATGTTGCACTACCTCTTGGGTCCACACAGGAAGAATAGTCCCATGCTCAAACTGAAGCTGACAAAGCCACCCATTTCATTGAACAAATTCAACACATCCACCAACAGGTTTAGGATATTTTTTAGAAGTCTAATGCCATATACAAGAATCACCATGATTAACATTTGGTGTCACACAAATTTTAGGTGGGAGATAAAGTTTGGTTGAATTTGCAGAAAGAAAACCTTACAGGACCCCATCAGAAGATTCATCCACTCCGCTATGGACCTTAAACCATCACCAATGTTGTGGGTGACAATGATTTTGAGCTTAACATTCCCCCCTTCCTTGGCTTGCACTCGGTGTTTAATGTGGACCTCCTTCGGCCATACTTTCCACCATTATTGGACACCTCAGAGATAGTAGAACAATTGGCATAGAAAGAGCTCAACCTTGACTGCATGGAACATGCATCCACTGATTATATAATGGACACATAAGTCAAGGGTACTGGTCAACAAAAGCTTCATCTTTATCGTGTTTTCAAATCAGGGAAACTCCTTCACCAAGGCAAGTGGCTCACCCAGGGCCAAATTCAACAAAAAAAAATTCATTTGATGGAGGAACTCAATGCAATGGATACCATTGATTCCTAAGGGGGGAGGATTGATATAGGTGGATATCTATTTCCACCAATCTCTTCCAATTGTCTCACATGAAATTTTCATCTTGGCCGTTTTTTTCTATCTTTTCAGGTCCTAAACTTCCGGGGCCATTTTGAGGCCCTAAACAATGTTTTTTGGGCTTGTCGCAATCACACCATAGATGAAGTTAGATTGTGATAAAAACATGTGTATTCCTCGGATACACCTTTCCAAAGGGTTATCATGTGCCTAAAACGAATATCATATGCAAAAGTCACTACCCCGAGAAGTTGATGTACCAACTTACCCCATTGGGGCGCACATAACTTTTGGTGCTTCATCTCCTAAGGTTAGGTTTTTTGATGTATAGGGTTTTATGATTACTACTTGATACTAAAACGGCTTGAAGGCCTCATTGTATTGGGCTTCGGTGAATGCACGTATCTGCCACAAATCTTCTTAGAGATTAGCTACCATCATTCGAGCAACATTGTTTCATTTTGTATTTTACAGTTTCAACATATTTCTTTATTGAATAGAAGTTAAGTTTCACTGCATCTTTGTTATTGTTCTCTATAAATCTTTGTTAATGTTATAGATATGTGTTTCATTTCATTCCTCTCATAAATCTAGATCAATCCCACATTACATAAGTATCAAACAACAAATCACACCTAATTATGTGAGTTTTGTAAATTTGTAGGCCATGATTTGAATAGGTGTCACTCCCTTCAGTTAATGCAAGAAAACACCCGATATGATTTTCAGGTACAAGAGGAGAAAAAGGCTGGTGACCGTGGTGGCATCGATAGAGGAGGATATAAAGGAGGACCTCGAGGTGGATATGGATGCAGTCATGACCATGAATATGGTGGAGGAGCTGATAAACCCCCCACATGTTTCAATTGCGGTGGGATTGGTCATGTATCATGATTTTGCACTAAGATGTGCATGCTCTACGTATATTTTTATAGTACTAAACATGTAACTAAGGACTATATTGACTTATTGAAGAAGTGGGAGGACAAGAAGACTAACTGTAACATGGTGCATGCCGAGCTGTGAAAAAACAAGAAGAATATCGAGGAAGCATACATTCGAGTACTAACCCATAGAGGGGTGAAGACTAGGGTAGAATTAAAGAATGGTGAAGGCTCGAGACAACAACCAGATGGTAAGATCAGTAAGGCATCCTAATTTTGATGATGCTCAACATATGTAGTTTCTACGTGATGCACAAAGGGCCCTTGAAGAAGAAAGAGTGTGCAAGGAGTTGTAACATGCGACTTAGAGGTCTCTTGAAGAGGCACAGATCCAAGAGGAAGTGCATAGGGAGACACATATATCACTAGAGGAAGTATGGATCCGTGAAAAAGTGCAGCGGGTGATGCAGAGGTCGCTGGAAGAATCTATTGATATTATGGTAGTTTCGGGAGGTATGAACCTCTATTGTGACCTATGACGAGATTATAATGTTTCAGAAGGAAGAAAATAAATGAAGGAAACCTTAGACAAGATGTCGACTGCAAAAATATAATTAATATGAATTAATTAGTACCCAAAAGGAGAAGTCAACCCTAGTAAGTCTTCCAGAACCACAATAAATACAGGGCACTAGTCTCTCATTTGACACACTTCTCAACAGTTGCAGAGAGCCAGTTCTACGTAGTGCAGTTGCAGTCTTGTGTGCAAGTCCTAGGGAATGTACTGTGCCATCTTTTGGGTAGGACTATGTGATCAGATTGGTTACTTCTTGCTTGGTGCATTAGCCTCTCTTGGCTATTTGATTGCTACCGAGATTCTCTTCTCTGTCAAGGTCAAGGTGCTCGGAGGGTGGCTTTGGCCTATGGTTGGGTAACAAGGGTATTTTCAATGGTAAAACGAGCATAATATTTCATATTCTAACAGGTTATGGGCCCACACCTCCTTCATTCAGTCTAAATTCTGGATGGAAGCATAGACGCTAGGATATTGAACTCACTAAGGAATTGCCGCTAGGGTTACTAGCAGGAGCATCTTCCAAAGACACTGTCGCTAGGGTTACTAGCAGAAGCAGTTACAGAAACCCTAATCTTAGATCCGACACCTTGTGATGGAGCATCTCACTCAAAAATAATATATTTAGATGCGGCCTAACTCAGTGCACCTTTTGGTTCTCTCAGAAGACAGAAATGATGAAGTTGAAGTTTTGGATCAAGGCATGACTAGTTACTAGTCAACCGAAGACATGAGTGAAACGATCAATATTTTGCAATACTCAACACTTACTGGAACGATTGAAGATGACATGTGGATAATCGATAGTGGAGCTTCTAGGCACATGGCAAGAGATCAAGCTAGAATCTCAAATCTAAATGAGAAGAAGACCTCGTACAAGGTAGATCTTGGAGACAAAGCCAGTTACCCCATGAAAATATTTGGACAAGTCTCCATCAAAATGAAAACAGGTAACTATGTTCACTTAAGCAATGTTTTATATGTACATGGTTTAGAAAAGAATATTGTATCGATATCTTTCCTAGAAGACAAGGGAAACAAAATAGCTTTCGTGGATGGAAAGGTGTTATCATGGCATAAAGACTCCAACATAGAGAATGCTAGGGTTATTGGAAGTCGTGAAGGAAATCTATATAGACTACTAGAACAAAATGAAGAAGCTCTTGTACACAAAGAAGTCAACCCCAATGAGATTTGACACAGAAGGTACGCTCACATTAACTATCAAGCATTACCCTTTCTCAAAAGGATGGTTGAAGGAATACCAGAGTTGCATTCTACACATGAAGGAATCTGCAAAGGATGTGCTCTTGGGAAGAATATCAAGAAACCATTCCCAAGAAGCAACAACAGATCTAAGGAGATTCTAGATCTTATACACTTAGATGTTAGCGGTATGATGCCAGTAAAATATCTAGGAAGATCTTCTTACTACGTAATCTTCATAGATGGTTATTCAAGAAAGACTTGGCTATATCTACTAAAGACAAAAGACGAAGTATTCAACAAGTTTCAAGAGTTCAAAGTAGAGATAGAAAACCTCACGAATAAGAATATCAAGATGCTAAGAACAGATAATGGAGGAGAATACACATCAAAGGAATTCATTGCATTCTGCAAATCAGTAGGGATTGGGAGGGAGCTGACTATTCCTCATAATCCTCAACAAAATGATGTAGCGGAAAGAAAGAACAGATCTATTGAAGAGACCGTAAAAGCCTTACTAAATGATCAAGGTCTATCCATGTTCTTATGAGGAGAAGCAATAATGACAACAATATATGTGCAGAATAGAAGCCCTCATCGTATATTGAAGGACATGACACCAAAAGAAGCCTTCTCAGGTAAGAAACCTAACGTGGAAAACCTAAGAATATTTGGATGTCCTATTTACTCTCACATTCCCAAGGATAAAAGGAATAAAGTAGAACCCTCAGGAAATAAGGGTATATTTGTGGGATACAGTGATTCATCCAAAGCTTATAGAATATATATTCTAGAACAACAGAAGATCAAAGTCAGCAAAGACGTAACATTCAATGAAAGGATTGCCTTCAAGAAATCCATAGAATAAACTATTGAAGAAGAAGAGATTGAAGAACCTAATGAAGAAAGCACAGAAAATGAAAATGATGAAAAGGAACAACCTTATCATCCTATGGAACCATGTGAAAACATTGATTCAAATATTGTACCTAAAACCAAGAAACGACCAGCTTGGCTTGAAGCCACATTAAAATATGCATAAAGAATCAAGGTTCCAGAAGGAACATTCAAAAAGAGTAAAAGACCTAAAATATTCTCAAGCTATGTTGCATACATGACAAAGCTTCTAGATGAAGACCCTACCACATTTGAAGAAGCAGTTCAAAAGGGACAATGGAAAGAAGCTATGACGGAAGAGAATCAATCCATTATGAAAAATGAGGTATGGGAAATCGTACCAAGACCTAAATAAAAATCGGTGGTAACTTCAAAATGGGTGTACAAGATCAAACATGTAGTAGACAGAAGTGTGGATAAATACAAGGCAATATTCGTAGCTAGAGGGTTCTCCTAGAAGGAGGTAGAAGATTATGACGAAACTCTTTCTCCAGTGGCTAGATATACTTCCATTAGAGCTATCATATCTCTTTCTGCTTCCATGGGATGGAACTTACATCAGATGGATGTAAAGACATCTTTCCTCAATGGAGCTATTGAAGAAGAAGTATATATTGAACAACCTCAAGGGTTTGAGGTACATTCCAGAGACACTCACGTTTGCAGATTAAATAAATCTCTATATGAACTCAAGCAAGCTCCAAGGGCTTGGTATGACAGAATGGACAGCTATCTAATGAGACTTGGTTTCTCCAAGAGTCATGTAGAACAAACCTTTACTATAAAGTCATGGAAAATGCACCTGTAATCCTACTACTATATGTTGACGATTTATTCATTACAGTTGAAGAGTCTCTCATCATCCAGCGCAAGAAGGAATTAGCTTCTGAATTTGATATGAAAGATCTAGGTCTCATGCATTATTACTTGGGACTAGAAGTATGGCAGAAGCGTGGTGAAGTATTCCTTGGACAAGGAAAGTACGCAATAAAGATCCTTCATAAATTTGGAATGATGAAGTGTAAGTCCATGGACACTCCTATGAATGTGGATATAAGAAAAGTAAATGATCCATATTTTGATCCAGTAGATCCATGTCTATATCGACAACTAATTGGGTCATTGATGTATTTGGTAAATACTCGACCAAACATTTGATTTGCTGTGAATACACTAAGCCAGTTACAAGTGGAACCGATACATGAGCATTGGATAGCAACAAAGCATGTATTAATATATATTCGTGGAACAATAAAATATGGTTTGAGATATACCACATCCAACAATATAGATATTCATGGATTCACAGACTTAGATTGGGAAAGAAGTGCAGAAGATAGAAAGAGCACTTCAGGCATGTTTCAGCTTGGGCTTTGTTATGATATCTTGGGGCAGCAGGAAACAAAAGTCTGTCACACTCGGCACAACAAAAGAAGAGTATATGGAAGCATGTGAAGCATGCACATAAGCAATATGGTTAAGGAAGTTAATCTCTGATTTATTTGATCAGATTCCAGAATCGACCATAATGTATTGTGATAATCAGAGTTGTATAAGATTATCAAAACATTCCGTGTTTCATGAAAGGTCGAAACACATTGAGATCAAATACTACTTTATTCGAGATAAAGTCCAGAAAGGAGAGGTAAAGCTTGAGTATATCCCCACTGATGAGCAGACAATAGATATCCTGACAAAACCTCTATCGAGAATAAAGTTTGCATATTTCTGAGAGAAGATGGGGATCATGGAAATAACTCCCTTAGTTGAAAGGGAAGAAATGACTCTCCAGGTTGGGAGGGAGCATTGAAAATATTATTGTAAACATTTATTTTGTGATTGAAAAATAGTCTCGGACATATTCTTTCCTGTTCGGAAAGTGGATTGAGATTTATGACGGACATCGATTTCCCATTGTGGTTAACATGGGAAATGGTCCAGATTTCTAATGTATCATAGACAGTGAATTCCCATTGTGGTTAACATGGGGAGTGGTCTAGGGTAGTCTCTCTTCTTGAGGGTTACTCAAGAAGACTGGCTCGCCTTGCCGGACAACGATTTCTCATTGTGGTTAACATGAGGAATGGTTTGTTTTGGAGGTTGATACAGGAAAGTCTTTTCCTCTTGTGGTTAACAGAGGAAATGGTCTGGATAGTCATTCCTTAGGGTTTATGCATTCTCTCCAGGGTGCACTTTGATTAGTGTAGGAGGAATGGCCCAGGGTCGGGAATGGTCCAGGATCAACAATCAGGGATAGGTATTCCTTAGGGTTTATACATTCTCTCCAGGGTGCACTTTGATTAGCGTAGGAATAATGGCCTAGGTTGGGGAATGGTCCAGGTTCAGAAGAGATGACCGTTAATATTCCTTGCTTGAGAAGAATAGTCCAGATATATCATTTTTCTACTTCGAGGGAAAATATTCTTTCATATCTTATAGACGTAAGTGAAAGATTGGCCCAGATGATTCATTCTATTTTAACAATATTTTTCTGTGCAGGTTGGCATCAGATGATTGTTATGGAGACTACCTGTCTCCAGACAGTAGAGATATACTACTGTGGTGGATTTGTTCCACTGTTTATGACTATGTGTCACGGTTTGAGTAGTTGCGTACTACCATGGATAAATACAGGTGTGTTCTATCAATTGATATTGTACCAATTGTCATAGGAGATTATCCAGTTGGATAATAATGAAGGTTCTCGTGATACTACCAATTGAATGGTCTGTTTGTGCTCAAGAGCATACCTCCCAAGGTAGGAGGGAATGTTGATATTATGGTAGCTTTGGGAGGTATGAACCTCTATTGTGACCTATGATGAGATTAGAATGTTCCAGAAGGAAGCAAAGAAATGAAGGAAACCCTAGACAAGATGTCAACTGCAAAAATATAATTAGTATGAATTAATTAGTACCCAAAAGGAGAAGTCATCCCCATTAAGTCTGCAAGAACCACTATAAATACAGGGTGCCAGTCTCTCATTTGACACACTTCTCAGCAATTGCAAAGAGTCAGTTCTGCGCAGTGTAATTGTAGTCTTGTGCGCAAGTCCTGGGGAAGGTACTGCGCCATCTTTTGGGTGGGACTATTTGATCAGCTTGGTTACTTCTTGCTTGGTGCATTAGCCTTTCTTGGCTATTGGATTGCTACTAGGATTCTCTTCTCTATCAAGGTCAAGGTGCTCAAAGGGTGGCTTTGGCCTATGGTTGGGTGACAAGAGTATTGTCAATGGTAAAGCGAGCACAATCTTTCATATTCTAACAGAATCATGCATGCATGAATAATTACACCGTGCAACACAAATATATTTGAAGGAGGCTCGTGTGCGGGAGGAAATTCAACACGCAACCCAAAGATCAATATAAGAATCACACATAAAAACTGCGTTGTGATGCATCGAACAAAACGCTTAAGAAGAACAACGCTAGGAGGAGTTGCGATGCATAGCATGCGTAGAAACCTTACACGACCTAGGTCGCATCGCCAAAGCTAAAGATCGAGTCAATACCTTCTTACATTATTGTTTACATTTTATTAAAGATCTAGAAGCTGCAAGTAATTTGACCTAGATGTTAACAACTTGTATGAAAGAGCAAGGAGAGGAGACCACCATATCAACTTTGCTACTAGAGAGGAATGTCTTCCAGTTCAACAAGAAAAAGCGCATTGGACGAGAGCTCAAGATGACAACAAAGCTTGGTGGGTAGGATATGGATGGAGTCATGTTGGACCTAGGGTCTAATGTGAAAATTTTACCCAAGAATTCTTGGGAAGTGATGGGTAAACCTAAGTTTGTCTGGTCACCCATCCAACTTCAATTATCCAATCAATACAAGATCTATCCCATAGGCTACCTGGAGGAAGTAGATTTCAACATCAAAGGAGTAAAAAAAGGGTGAATTTCAAGTCATCGAGATCATGTATGAGTTTTATCCATATCCTTCATTGTTTGGAATTGATTGGGCCTTTGATAATAATACAATGTTAAACTTGAAGAAGAGGTGGATGCCCTTCAAAAATGACACCCTATGCGTGGTTTCACCACTGGAACCATATGAGGGTGACCACTATAATGAGCTTGTAGGTGAGGATGTGTCGAGCTTGATATTTGAAAAAATTTACAAGGTCACAGGGCACAGGGAGGAGTACATCAACCCCATCGTAGATGGAGAATAAATTGGAGGAGTGTCAACAAGGAGTTGCATACATATCATGATAGAAGAGCGCATGGAATACTTTGGCTCCTATCAGTATGATGGCTCAGAGCCGATGGACATATTAATTGCATGGATACAACATATTCCAGAATATCAAAGATTTTGCACCCTTGATATAGTGTTGATCGACATCCCCATGCAATGGTGGGTCGCGCATTGGGAGCCTTACCAAGAATGGGTTACATTGAGGGCAGGCATGCATGAATGATTCATAATTAGAGAAACCATACCTCACATCACATATATTTATGAAAGAGGGTGGTTATCCAAGAAAAGGCACAATACACACCATAAATATTTAAATTCCCATCGCACACACCCACACCCATCCCCTCTACCACCAATCCCATTTTTTTTGGTGAACTAGCCTCCAACCACCTACACTTCCTTTTCATACAATGGTCAGTTTCATGCACCCCTAAGAATCATTCACCATAAGTCAATCACATACGCGACACCCCCAACCAACAAGTCTCGTGTATGTACAACTAGGTCCCTAATATTTTTACCAAGTTTGCACTAATGGCACTAGCAATGGGTCGTGGGTCACATTGATCACTCTATTAGGCATTCTCACATATCATCGGTAATACCATTGTAGCCAATTCATTGATATAAGCACAATTGATTTAATTCCACATTCAATACAATAGTCAATGTCACCACTTAGCGGGAATTTTGACGTTCTGAGCCTCCTCCCCAACCATCATCCCACTTCATTCACACATGCAAACATGATTGCGGGAAAACCTTCTCGCATTCCCAAAATATGAAATCATGATTAACCATGTACCACAAGTACTATATGGGCTCTAACGACCACTTCATGCAAGTCTATCATCGAGGAATATCATTGGGATAGCAAGGCATATCGCCAAGATATAAAATCGACATTGGGATCTCTCCTACTTCACCCTTCCACCACCATATTCTAAGGATTCATTGGCCCATCACCTTCGTCACACTCATCTTTCTCACCCCCATATCTTCCCCATCTCCACGATATAAATATATGCTCTCCCCATACAAAAATTCTTGGAGAAAATTCTCCACGTCCCATTCTTCATCTGTGTTTCCCATCACCCCCAGTTCTACTTCCATCCCCTTCACTGGGTTCATGGCCCAATTCCACCACTATTCTGGGACGTGTGCTTCCCCACCTCATCCATACCATCCAATTCCCACACTCTCTTTCTTCTAAATATTAACGTTGTATCAACATCTATTAGGTAGAACCTCTATTCTACTAACTTTCCTTCTCTCCCACTCCTAAGTGTTTCCATGCTTTATCCCATTTATTGATCAAGAGGATCCATTTGTCTAACCCATTCCATGCATTATCCCCTTTGCTAATGTAGAAGGGATTCCTCTTTCATCATCAATACACTTCCTCCCTCTCCACCTTTGAGGCTTGCGCATATGCATAGACCCATTTCCAATCCCCCTTCTCTCACCTCGTCCCATATATCCACATCCCTCCTCTGATAGAGCATCCAAGACCACTAGCTCGACCTTGCCATCCTAATCTCAACATATAGGGAAAAAAGGATACTCTCTTTGGATGACACCTTCATTCTTTTCAGTGCTCAATGCATGGTCATGGGCTTTAAGAAAATCCCCTCTTCCCCTCCATAGAAACAAGTGAAGGTTATAGAGATAACATCTAGATACATGCAGTTCAACTCCATCTTTCACCATGCGACCTGCCTCAGTAATTCGCAGACCTACGTCTATTTGCACCTACAACCTCCATTGATGATTTTCTCTCACTAAGGTCCAGTCATTCAAGCAACTTGTTTCATCGTATGATGATTTTCTCTTACTCTCACTCTCTATCATCCAAACTTCTGTAGTTGACTCAAGGAAGAGCCAGATAATAGTGGTGAGGGCCTGTTGGCACCCAAATTTTTGGGGTTTAGTTTTGTGTGCGTGCACAAACGAAGTTGTGCACGCTCATTCCATAGTTTTGCGTGCACCAAAGGAAATATGTGAAGAATTCTATATAGCATGCATCCGACCTAGGTTTTGTTAGCAGTGCGCTTAGTATAAATACTACCAAGTGCGCGTCGGTTTGAGTTTTTTCAGTTGTGTTGGAAGCAAAGAAGATGCATGTTGGAATCAAGAAAATAATCACTCAGAGATCTCATAGAATTATTATTGCTCGCAACATATGAATAAGTGGGGTGGCTAGAAGATGAGATGGACAAGCAGTTTATATTGCCCTTCATGCAAAGAGTCCACATGGAGCACTGGAAGGAACCAAAAGTGTGTGAGGTAGTTGGATCAAACAAGTGAGTGGATTAGAGCAGAAAGAAACAACACTTCCCAGCAATGAAACATATAAAAAGGAGCTCTAAGCTCAGAATATGAGTTTGTTGGTTAGTAAGGTAGCTCACTAGATAATCAGTTAGAGAGTTTTGATTTAGCTTACCTATCAAAATCGAGCTCACTTTGATCATGCTATAATCTTGTGATGTTTTGAATATATTCCTATGTCTTTGTTTTGTATGAATGTTAAGGAAAATCACATGGCACAATATGTTGTATTCCCACTGTTTATATAATAATGGTATGAAGTTCTATGGCTGTCCTAAGAAACTATTCAGTGCACTATATATCTTTGTTGTGATGGAATACTCTCAATAATTAAGGATACAACAATTCTGGTGTAATTTATGTCTGTTATGAATGAGTTGAATATGTTTGGGTATTGTTTCAATTATTAATCATAAACAGATTATCAAACCTGAGTTACATGGATGCCAAGTGTAGTAATGTTCCATATGTTTAATCCTTCATCCCTGACACAATACCTTATGGTCTATGTGATCCTCTTTGCATCTCGGGTGAGACCTTCCTCGGTCGTGGCCGAGGATTGATATGCTAGTGCTTTGGGGTATTTGTTGGACATGCTATGGAAAAAACTTGGGTCTAAAACTCCCCAGTTTTAAGAAGGTCAGTACACATGCAAGCATGGACTGAAAGCAATGACACAATGCCCAATATATGGTGGAAATTAATGTTGCACCCTCTTTTACTTTTAGTTCACATCTAAATTATGGTAGATCTGTAATGTACCTTATACCCTCTATCATTTCTTGAGGATACAAGGTACTTCTTGAAAACATAAAATTTTCATTTGTCTTCTTGCTATGATACCATAATCCTCATCATCCTTCTATGAGTTGGTTAATGCATGCACAAACATGACCATACAGTCTCATTCAACCACATTTAAATCATTCACAAGTATAGAAGAGATGATACTTGCAACATAACAACATTTAATTAATAACATATACAATATTAATTCAACATCATTACAATAAACTATAAGCACTCATGTTTATAAGAATAATTCACGAAACATATGGCACATCACACTATGTTAGAGGTGTTACCTAGTGAAGGTTTTTGTATATTGTACTTGCGAAATAAGTTGTGTTAATGTATAGTGAAGAGGTGAGAGTAAATAATAATAATAATAATAGTGTTAGATTCTTCTACACACAATTAATAACTAACTAATTATATTATATAATATATTACATTGTATATTATAAACACATTGTCCAACTTTTCTAAGTTTTATCCTTAGCGTTATAACTGGTAAAGTCTACGGAGGTATACATACCCTACCCCACTCTGGATTTGAACTTGTGACCTCTTAAGAGGAAATACATGTTTTTAACCATTAGGCCCACTCAAGCTGTATATAATAACTATAACACACACACACACACACACACACACTATAGTTATTATATATCATTTTTTTAAATAATTAATAATATAAATGATTCTATAATGATTTGAATTAATGTGAGATTTATTTTCAAAAGCATTGAAAGTAATGATAATATAAAATACTCTATATTATCACACCAAAATATGTAGTTCACTATTGCAAAATTAAAATGACAAGTATATTTGACTTCTATAGTTAGAACTCAATGATTATCCTTAACCTACTTTCTTGAAATTCTGTTGGTTTTTGAATTACAACTCATCAACCATAATTTTTCTTATGAGACCCATTTTAGACCCAAATCTACTCAAATTCTATATTCTTTCTACAACAGGGCCACCTCTGAGTTGAGCCTATGAGTCCACAAGGATGAATTTTCTTATGGTTATCTCTAATCCTCCCACACAACTCAATTTTCCTAGAATTCACAAGTTGTAAAATCTCATGGAAATTCTGATCCACCAACTCTCTTTTCCCTTCAACCTACACAACCCAATGAACAAGATCCCTTTCTCTGCCACATAGTCCATCAAGTTGTCCCACTTCCCTCTAGGGCTCCAACATAGGTTAGCAAGGAAATCTCTCTACTAGGGATTCTAGGAATTATCATCTATAATGGATTTTTCTCAATGGAAATAATTGCCCATGTACATTGCATAATTCTCACATAGTATTCATAATATCTATACTCCTATTGCATTTTTGTAAAAATAGCTCTCCCAAAAACCTCAAGGAAGAATGAATGGAAAATTCCCCCACAACAACCAAAATTCAAGGATTATATTTGCATGTGCCTAACTCGACATGTGTCTTCGTAAGAATCCCATGTACTTCACTTGGCAATTAATCCCAAGGTTGATTTAACTTAGGATAATATAAGACATGGACACATGCTTAGGATCAAATTTATGTTATTTTAATTTGGCCCTCTTTTGAGCCTCGTAAGCCCCCTTTCACTCCTCTCTTGTGTAATCATATCGCCCCATGTATTTCATCCTTCTCCCTCTATAGCTGGTGATGTATTTTTTTATTATTCAATGTACAATTTACATATTTACATCATTGTTTGGATCTTGACCTTTCATCATATATAAACTTATACATTATCACTCTGGGGATCAAAACTGGGGTGCTACATTCCCCTCCCCCTAAATTTTGTACCATCCTTGGTGCACATCACCACTATATTCATTTTCTTACATTAAAATTTCAAAACAAGGGTAGGTGTTCCTCCCGCATTGGATCTTCTAGTGTACATGTCACTTTTTTAGGGCTAGAGTAAGTCCACTATACCTTTAGCTACCCTGTGACTCTATTTCATAGCAATGTGACCTTCTTGTCTAGTATATGAATTGGCTACACTTAGATGTCTCCTTCTAGCTCCACCTGAGTCAAAGTCCAGTGAATGACATGGTTAGGGTCATGTAGACATTTTTCCAATAATGACACATGAAATACATTATGCACTTTCATGGAAGAAAGCGATGAAATCATGTATGAAATTGGTACTATTCTATCCAATATCTCAAATGGACCTTAAAACATAGCTTCTATCTTGGTGCAACTTCCCTACTTCAAAGAACTCGTCTTTTCTTAATCTTAACCATTTGTTTTTCCATTTCTCTAAGAAACCATGTCCCAAGTACTACTCTATCTATTGGATTATCCCAACTAACTAGAGTGTTTTGTCTTCTACCATATAAAGTTTCAAATGGATTCATCTTTAATGATGCTTGATATCCATTATTCTAGGAAAGTTCAACCAAATGCAAGTAGTCCTCCCACTTGGATGGTTTATCCATCACATACATTCTTAACATGTCTTCAATCACTTTATTGACTCTCTCTACTTGCCCATGTGGATGGTAGGCTTGTCACATACCCACTATAACGTAGTAAAAATTTTCGTTCTACCTCAAGGAACAGAATCCCCAAAGTCCTACAGGGGTCTAGTGCAAGCTAGTTCTTCCCTGTTCACCTCCCTGTGATCGTGGGTTAGGACCACAGGCCAAACAAACTAGGCGCCTTTCACAACTCACGATCTCGCGAATCGTGAGTCAAAGGCCCTCGAATTTTCTTCACGATTCACTGATACCCGAGATCACGAGAAGGGTATAGCTTCCTTCCGTTAGCGTCCTCTGCGCATGACCGCCAGCTAGGATGAACTCTAGCTCCTCTTCGCTATTCGCCGCTTCGTGAGTTCAATGGTTGAACTCTCATGCCCTTCTCTTGCGAATCCCCGAGACACGAGAGGTCGACAGAGCATTGACTCCCTTCTCTAGGCGGATACCGTGAACCATTGGATTATCATCTAGTTACCTGTTAATCATCTGATTGGACAGAAGCTGCACAGGGTTTAATTTCATGTGGACATCGGGTTTTCAGAAGCTAAGAAGTTGGAGACCTTTCAAGTCTCAGAACACCGACTAAAATCCTAGTCGTTGACCTCGATAGGACACGTGTCGGTATTCTGGTGGGACATCAGGATATTGGAGGCATTGGTGTTTTGGAAGTCAAGAAACTTGAGACCCCTCGAGTCTCGAAACACCAACGAAATCATAGCCATGGATCTTGGACAGGACACACATTAGAAATCCAGAGTGAGTCGGGGTTCGACATTTCGGGGTTTCTGAAGACAAAGGAATCGTTGCATCAGAAATCATGATTTTGCGATACCCGATAGGGCGACGAAGAAGTGGTGACGTGGAGAAGTAAGCTCTCACGTGCATCGGGGATTGGTATATCGGGATTCCTAGTGACGCCTCTCGAGTTCTCACTACTCGTGACTTGGAGCATCCAGCCTTTGGACTCCTACCTCGCGAACCTCCTAGTTCATGAGATCCCTAGATCTCTGCCACCTGTCCTCCTCGGATGGACGGCTCTGATCCTCTCGTGGATTTTCCATTCATGACTTGGAGTATCCAACCTTTGGACTCCTACCTTGCGAACCTCCGAGTTCACGAGATCCCTGGATCTCTGCCACCTATCCTCCTCGGATGGACGACTCTGATCCTCTCGTGGCTTCGCCATTCGTGACTTGGAGCATCCAACCTTTGGAATCCTACCTCGTGAACCTCCGAGTTCACGAGATCCCTGGATCTCTGCCACCTGTCCTCCTCGGATGGATGACTCTAATCCTCTCGTGGCTTCGCCATTCGCGACTTGGAGCATCCAACCTTTGGGCTCCTACCTCACGAACCTCCGAGTTCACGAGATCCTTGGATCTCTGCCACCTGTCCTCCTTGGATGGACGGCTCTGATCCTCTCGTGGCTTCGCCATTCGTGACTTGGAGCATCCAACCTTTGGACTCCTACCTCGCGAACCTCCGAGTTCACGAGATCCCTGGATCTCTGCCACTTGTCCTCCTTGGATGGACAACTCTGGTCCTCTTTTTCCCCTCTTCACGAGGCTTAACCCTCGTCTATCTCCCTATATATCTAACGAATGTCAGGTTTCCTAGCTAAGATCTGATGGTTTAGTTCAGTTCCGATGCTGCGCCATTTCCTACTGCTCTTTGGACGTGGAAAAACCAACGGTCCGGATGTTCTCATGGAGCCTGGGGGTCTATGATTCAGATTTCCTCGCTATTCACGAAGATAGAGGAAAAAGGGTTAAGGCAATTAACGCCCTCGTTTATTCCTTCAATTTAATGATCATGAATGACCGCAGATTCCTCGACAGGATCTCATCTGTTGATCAATACTTATCCCTACGCTGCTACTTTGGGATTTTAAGAGGGTCATTCCTCTTCATACAGGGTTGTTAAGACTTGCACATTCAAGTCCTTTTTCCAGGTTCTTGGTAAACCTTTCCACGGAGGGAAATCTCTGTGAAAGGTCTATCCCAGGGCATTCTTGGAGACAGATCAGGGGAAACAAATTCCCGAGAGCGGACTGGAAGTCAGACTTGGTTCAACTTATGCATAATTAGATTCATTTATCAACATAAGCCATGCATGGTTTTTCTGTTATGAATGTATACAACTACTAATACTGATCAAAAGACCATACAAACCTTCTTATAATGAAAACATTCACAGTTTCAAAGCTTAAGAGCATAAT
The DNA here is from genome assembly GCA_900067695.1 of Picea abies. Taxonomy (NCBI): domain Eukaryota; kingdom Viridiplantae; phylum Streptophyta; class Pinopsida; order Pinales; family Pinaceae; genus Picea; species Picea abies. Next base: position 29,332 of record CBVK0100154034.1, read on the forward strand.
TATCAGAATACACATATTTCCAGATGCCAGAGGCAAAACACTTATCAGAAATAACACCAGGTTGAAGTAACTGCTGAGAGGGGTGCTCATTTCCACCCAACCGTAGGCGTAGTGACTCCCAGTGGATTTACCACTAGCCACCCGCGAGCTAAGACCACGATATTGTTGAGACTGTGTCTCTCTATCTTCCCGTGACCAGGAGCGAAGGTTGCAATCCTTCCTCTCTGCTATCACTCACCCTGTGTAAAAACTACCAGAGTTCCCCTCGCGTCTGCCCTTTCAATCGTCTCTGCCATACACCTTATCCTCTCGCGAGGTTGCGTGTGGCACAATTACCCTTGCGCCGATCAGGCTTGACGACTCTACGGATGGGCGGTTCACCATCCCATCCCTCATCAAGCCATCCGCCTACCAGCCTGCGAGGCATTGAATTTCAGGGCCAGCGAGCCGCTTTTGGTTCTCCGGGC
>CBVK0100154035.1:0-29795 GCA_900067695.1 Picea abies
AAAAGGAAATCTCATGCAAATCTGAAGAAGGAAGGATACTCAAAACCCTTCAACGATGCCTCCGGATCCAAAGGTGGAAAGGGAAGAAAAGGGCAGAAATGCACATACTGCCATAAAGGATTCCATCTAGAATCCACATGTATGTAGAAATAGATAGTTACAACAACCCAAATACTTTCGAAAAACAACCTTGGATATCTCATCCTCAAGGGTTCCAAGAAGAAGAAGCCAGAAGATCAAAATCCCAAGAAAGGAAATTCTAGTCATGCCTTGATTTCCATCAACTCCTCTCTTGATGCTTGGATCATAGATTCAGGAGCATCACACCACATGGATTCCACAAAAGAGGTATATTCTTCATTGGATGAATGCAAAGGTCTTCCTATTCTAATGGGGGACAACTCTCTAGTCAAGGTCACCAGCAAAGGAAGGATTGAACTCACCAACAGAAGCTTCAAGAATGTGTTCCACATTCCCAAACTTTTTGTCAATCTTCTATTTGTGTATCAGATGAAAATTTTTGGCACTGGAAATAAATTAATATTCACACCTTATGTAGTGGACATTTATGACATGCAAACCAATTCTAGGGTTGCTACCGGTGAGGTAAATCATCAATCTAGGCTTTACACATTTTATGAATTTATTGAACCAGATTTTACTTTACTGCTTACCCATGCTAATGAAAGTAGTAGGATATGGCACGAAAGGTTTGGGCATTTAAATTTCATATATATGCAAAAACTTAGCAAGCAAGGATTGGTTGATGGTCTACCAAACATTCACTTCTCTAAAGGAATTTGTGAGGGATGTGTTCTTGGAAAACACCCTCAAGAGAAATTTGACAAAGGAAAGACTCAGAGAGCTTCCTCTCCTTTATATCTGATCCATAATGACCTCATCATCCCTTTTTCAAATCCATCAATCAGAAAAGCAAGGTATGTGCTCATTTTTGTCTACGATTTCTCATGCTTCACATGGATTTTCTTTTTCAGGAAAAAATCAGAGGTCTTTCAATGCCTCCGAGATTTCAAAGCCCTTGTTGAGACACAATCAAGAAATAAAATCAAAATATTATGAACTGATAATGGGGGAGAGTATGTCAACCATGAAATCCAGAATATTTTTCATGAGGTAGGGATTCAGTTGCAGCACACAATTCCCTATACTCTGCAGCAAAACGAAGTTGTTGAGTGGAAAAATAGATCTCTAAAAGAGATGGCATCTTGCATGCTACATGCAAAGTCACTTCCATAGAGATTATGGGATGAACACTTAATTTTTCAACCTACATACAAATCATATATCCCCATATATTTGTTAAGGATAAGACCCCCTATGAGGTTTCGAGCAACCTCAAATTAGAAGTGACCCAATTTTGTATTTTTGATTCACGTGCATGGGCCTAGATTCCCTCTGAAAAGAGGAAGGCACTTGATCCACAAAGCACAGAGTGTATCTTTGTTGGATACCCAATGATGTGAAGTGATATGGACTGATTGATATTTCCTTGGACTGTCTCATCATTGAGTGAAGTGTCCAATTCGAGGAAAGTGTCTCACATGTACCTCAGCAGTCGAATGTAGACACCTTTGTTCTTCCACTTGTCATAGATGATGAGCATGCACATGTTGACTCTTCTTCAAATGCGAGTTATGATTCAAAGGATTTAGATAATCTAGATACAGAGTCAGTACATTGAGATGCAGATTCAATGCATGCAGATGCATATGTAGAGCTAGAGCCGAGGCCCAAGTGGGCTCAGAATACTCTTCAAGATGCAGGGGATCTTGTTGGGGATCCAGCTGATACTATGAGGACTCGATATAATTTCAAGGATCCTCCTCTTGGACTCACTTCCACTGAACCATTTCCACCCAAGCATATTTTCTTGGTTCAGTCTTCAGATCCACAGTCTTATGTCGAGGTTGTAAGAAATCCCTTTTGGGAATCCTCCATGTAAGAGGAGTACAACTCCCTCCTCGAGAACCAGACTTGGGATATGGTTCCCCTTCCTTCTAGAAGGAAAATTATCAGATGCATATGGGTCTACAAGAATAAGAGCGCAGTGGATGGACAGATTAGCAGATATAAAGAGCAGCTTCTTTCTAAAGGCTTCCAGCAGGTGCATGATATTGACTATGATGAGACCTTCGCTCCAGTAGTGAATATGGATTCCATACATTTGGCACTTGCCATTGTGGCACCCAAGGGATTGGAAGTACATCATATGAATGTGAAGAATTCATTTAGTCATGGTGATCTCTCTGAGGAGAACTATATGGAGCAGCCCCAGTGATTTATGCAGGATTCATCTTTGGTTTGTCAACTGAAGAAATCTCTTTATGGCCTCAAGCAAGCTATGAGGAAATGGTATGCCAATATGAAATCCTACATGTTGTAACAGAACTTTGTACGTTGTAAATCAGACTTGAATGTTTACATGCTCATAACAGTTGATTCAATTCTACTCCCAGTTGTGTACATTGATGATTTGTTGATCACTGATTGCTCGACTTCAGCGATTTTTGTAGTCAAGAGGATTCTACATGACAGGATCTTGATGACAGACATGGGTCTGCTACATTTCTTCCTTGGACTCGAGATCAGTCAGGATGCATCAAGCATCAAACTATCTCAGGCCAAGTATGCACAAGATCTCCTTGAAAGATTTCACATGGAAGACTGCAAGTCTACCTTGACTCATTTCCTATCATGAGTCAAACTTGAGGATGGTAGGGACACTCCACTGTTTGATAGCACAATGTACAGACAGCTAGTGGGGAGCTTGTTGTATCTCACACACTCTAGACCAAACCTCTCCTCTGCAGTTGGTACAATTTCTAGGTTCATGTAGGAGCCGCATGAGCTACATTGGAAGGTTGCAAAATGTATCCTTTGATACATCCAAGGCACCATCACCTTTGGGATTCATTATGAAAAATACTCTACATTAGATCTCATCGGGTTCACTTATTTTGATTGGGATGCCGATAGCACTGATCACAATTCCAAATCTGGTTACTCATTTAGTCTTGGTTCCAAGCCTATTTGTTGGTCGAGTAAGAAGCAAGCTGCTATTTCTCTATATTCAACTGAGGAAGAGTACAGAGGGGTAGTTAACATAACCATTTAGGCTATGTGGCTACAACATTTTCTCACTGAGTTGGGCATTCAGTTTCATCGATCGATCGTCATCTGGTGTGAAAACTAGAGCACTCTAAAGTTATGCAGAGATCCAATTCAGAGTCAACGGACGAAGCACATCGAGATCCATATGCACTACATCCGAGACTTAGTTCACGAGGGGATCATCGACCTGTAGTTTATTCCTTCAACAAAATAGACTACAGATATATTCACCAAGACCTTCACTGAGCAGAATTTACATTCTCTGTGAAGTCGTCTTGGAGTGAAGGACACAGTTGCCTAGAAATTGTCAGTTCTTCTTTTTTCATACATTCTACTTTGAGAGGGGGGTTCCCATGAGGTTTTCCCTCTTTCCTCACTTCATTTTAGTGTATCTTTTGTATTTGGTTACCCAATATGGCCTCGTTTTCAAGACCCATTCTTTATTTTCACCATAGTGATGTTCAAAGGGGGTGTTGGAGTTACTTCACACACACCTAGGATTTATTTTTCTTGAGGTTTTTCCTATGTTTATTAGTCATTATTCAATCTCCTATATTTTAGGAAGAATATTCCTCTAGGGAGAATATTCTCTTCAATTTTCACTTCAGTTTGATCAGTTGAGTGGAGTCTAGATGCTGCGTTGGGATTATCACCATGCATAATTGGGATCATCACCAGCTAATACACATTTTCCTTGGTATCATCCCCAAACTATCGCATTACCATGATTCCATGATCTCCTACTCACTTCACTCTATTTCAGTCAATTAACTGAAGACTGGTAGACTAGTTAACTCAGCTAGGTGGCAGTTCACTCCCGTAATTTCCCAAGAGACTAGACTAGGTGGTAATTTACTCTTGTAATTGTTGGTGTCCGTCCAAATCACTCTAGACCACCACTATGGCACATTGGCTTCTCCTCTAGTGCACATTTGTTGATTCATACAGAGTATTTCATGTGTAAATTATCGATTATTCATTTGGTTAATGAGAATTCTTCCATTCTTTCTCTCATGCTTCTCTTTTATTATATTTTCTCTGAAACTATGTATGTCAATTCCCAGTTAGATCTATTCAGTGCAGTTTCAACACACTTACAAATAGGAGAGCCTTGCTCTCTTATTTATACTTCCATGTAGTTTCCTCAAGCTTTTACCTTCTAATAAACCTAACCCAATTTCCTTCTTTTAGGGCTAACCCACTTCTAATCACTTTTCCAGTTCTAACCCACTTTGCTACAAATAGTAAATTCTCCACTTCTAGTTGCAACTAAATTATTTTTAATTATTTTATAATTGCAACAACTTAACCCATGATTACCTCCTAGTTTCACCAACTTGACTAGTCAACTTTTTCTAGGAGCTTCTAGAATAATTTTACTTATTTGACCTTCTAGATAACTCATGAGGGTTCTCCAACTTCACAAGGTCATAACTCTCTAACTGTGAGGAGTTATGTGACGTTCCACATATCACCGAAAATGGAATGACATGTACTATCCATCTAGAACATTTTTACCTGCAAATAAATTAATATTCATACCATTATACATCAATCAAACTAAATTCCATTAACCATACTGTTGGGGCTACCTGAATTTGCTACCGATCTTGCTTCAAGGGTTGACATCAATGACAAACAACCCAATTAATCAACATGTTCTAGAGAATTTTTTATTTTTTTTCCCAATTTATCCTTGTATGCTACATGTGACTTCTTTCTCTTCCTTCACATTTTGTCTAATTTTTCCATATACTTCTCATGTGCCTCAAACGGACTTATGAGCAAGGAGTTATGCCCTCTAGAAGTAAACTAGTGCCGAAATTTTACCTTAATCTATAAATTTTTCATACAAGCTATGTTTTGCACCCAAGGTAGCTCATTGGATAGCTCTCTCTAAGTTCTTTTAAAGACTCAAAATCACCCAAAAATTTCATGACCTTAAAATCCCAAAAAAAATGTAGAAAATTGATTGTTTTACTGCTATAACAGCCTTCAAATCTAAGTTGTCGATCTCAAAATTGGGTGAAATATGAGTCATTGATGTGAAATCTATCGGCAGTTTCCTATGGGCACACACAACACTTTTCCAAAACTATCAACCCCACCATCAGTCATCAGGATTTTCCTTTAGCAATTGATCGACCAACCCAATCACTAACTAGACAACCCAACCAACGGTCGTCGACATTCCCTCTTGGATGAACAAAACATTTTACCTATTTGGTCAACTTGATCATCTATCATCATCCAATTCTGACTGACGTGGAAACTAAGATGACATGGAATGACACATGAAAGCTAACATGGCATGACATGTCATCATGAGGTGTCAACTTGGTTGATGTGCCATAACACATGGATGTTAATGTGGCATGACACATCATCACCCTCCTTCCTTCATCGAACATTGGAAAATTATTTTGTATGAATCGACACCTCACCAAATCAGTGACCCCCGACCATCAGCCATAGGCAGTTGGTTCTTTCTCTTGCTCTATCAAAACACTTTGCTAAAATGATTGACCCAACCATCGTTCATCGACGATTTCCGTTGGTGACTAAAAACTTCACCACTTCGGCTGACCTGACCATCATCCATCAGAGAATTCTCTTAGCCAACTCCAACACTTAAAATAATTTGACCAAATCCCCAATGAATTTGGACCATCAATCTACCATTCAAAATGATCTTGGTCGTTGATTGATCAAACTTCACCCGACTCTACCAACGAGTCTCGACAATCAATTTACTCTATTTTCCAATCTCTAAAAGAAAATCTTGACCGTCGATTTGATCCACTTTCGGAACTACCAAAAATGAATCTCAAACGTTGATCTACTTCACCTTCCAAACGACCGAAAATGAATCCAGACTGTTGATCTGCCTCAACTTCAAAACCGCCGAAAAAAAATCCAGACCATTGATCTTCCTCAACATCAAAACCGTCGAAAACAAATCCAGACCGTTGATCAGTCTCATTTTCCCAACTATAAAAATGAATCTTGGCAGTTGATCTACTTCACCTTCCAAATGGTTGAAAAACCTTATAAGTTTTTAAATTTATTAAAATGAATATAGGTCGTTGATCTTGGGATCAAACACGATCTCAGTGTTTGATTCTTCAAACTCTGCCCAATGCTATAGCAGCCATTAAAATGTGAATTTTGACCTTCCAGGTTGAATTTAACTCTACAAATCTAAATATTTATGCCATTAAACCTCTCTTCAATGGCTATGAGGAAAATCTAACCTAAATTTGCCCAAGAATTTGGGGTTTTTATTCTGATTTTTCATTATTTTCCCCGAATTCGCACACATCGAAATATGTAACAACGAAATTTCCCAATTTGCACTTATTCTTGGCCCATACAAGCCCAGTGTTTGAACCAGATTCTCTAATACCATAATGTAATGCCCCCCAGCCCAAATAAGGTTCATTACGTATAGAAAACTCATGAAAACAAATTTTTTTAAAAGCTAACTAATTTCCAGTAGCTTATCAGCTATGAATTACATCCAGATTTAACTACCGTCTATTGCCATTAATTTGATGCATCTACAACATTTTAAAAATGACATGAATGCATCTTATAATCTCAAATACACATAGTTCATACACAACAATTAAACACATGAGCTAACTCAATAAAATAGATAAAACACTTATCTTTTAATTCAGTTGTGCAACCAACTACTTGGGACGGATGTTCCACCCAATCATAGAATTTGTGTTCCAAATATCAACATCAAGTCACCCCCAAGCTAGGGCTATCAATTTATAAAATAGGGTGGTCTCCTACTATCCACACATAGCTCAGAAATCCCACAACCCACTAATATTCTCCTACATTTATCCTTATTTTCCACCATCTCTCTTCCTCTTGACCTACCCAATCCAAGGAATGTACCCCTTCATTGATCTTAGTCCCTTTAGTGTCCCATTCATTTATCAAAGTCTCTCTAGCATAGGTAACCAATAATATCTCTGATGGGAACTCAAGGGAACTCATTGCTAAGAAATCTACCAGCAAACACATCAAACACTTGTTGTTATAGTGCAACTCACATAGGAGTTCACTCTTCAGGCCTGAAAACCTGGCTCTTTGGTATTATTCTCCAAATGTGCTTTAGCATGCTCCACAATTTTCCCTCCATGGTTACTCCAACTTCAATCTCTTTACTTGTTGTTCATGCCTAGAAATTAAATGTCTAAAACTATTGCAAATACCCATATGAATTATGTCTACTTTGGCTTGCTTTCTTGACTCACAATTCCCTAAGCTAATTGTACTCATCCCCCATGCTCCCAATAACTATGGGATGTGACTTCACACACCCACCATCTTACATGCATTCAATGATTGGTTTTGGGGACACTCAATCAAAAAATAGAGTTTAATATATAATGATAATAAAATTTAGGAATGTGGGTGGAATTAATAGACATGGGTAATTCCCCCTTGGTCCCCTCTCTTAGACATTCTCTTAGAGTCCCCCATCTCTTTTTTATTAATTTATCCCCCATCTATATCCATGTCCCCTTAGCATCTGGAATCACACTTTATCTATTAAAATTCAGAAAATACATTATGCATACTGCATCGCTTGGCCATAGCCACATTATATCTGTATTAAGCATTAATTAAACTGGAGATTATAGTGGAGATGTTACAGATGGCATGTACAAATTGAGAAATAGTTCAAATTTTAAAGGAAGCAATGTGTAACACTAGTGGAATGGTGGTAATGGTCAAGGAGTATTTATTAGGGTTCGACATCGGAGCAAAATATTAGGGTTAGGATAGAAAGGTAAGAGGTTGTAGGTAAGGAACCTATGCCACAAGGATTGGAAAGTGCAATGGAAATTAAGGAAGAAAGGGAAAACTTAATGTCAGAAGTAATGGCAAGCAAGGAACCCGCATGTCAAATATAACCCCCCTCATTCAAGAACATTTTATCAGTGGATATAGGTGTTAGAAAAGCAGGATCGCGAAGCAATAAAATAAAAACAAATGTGGAAATAAAACACATAAGATACAAAATACAATAGAGACACATATATACATGGTTCACCCAGTGTGGGTTGTGTCCACCAGGGAAATTTCCATGTCTTTCCTTTTTATTATCTAGCAAATGAAGGGATACAACCTACAACACACCCGTTGTAACTTCCTCTTTTTTCTCTCACGGACTCCTCTCTCATAATACAATATTCATAATAATCCATAGCAGCAATACATTTCCCTCATAAAAGAGGGTTGCCTTCTAGGAAAAAAAACCATAACAGAACTCCTACTATCAGATCTATGACCTTATAATGAACGGTCTAGATTTACTATCAAATCACAATATACATTTACAAGGAAATTTTTCCTTCGGGGGCCAACTTGCCCCCGGACACCACCTACAGGGGGGGAAATACCCCCCTGCAACCCCCCCACATGGAGGGGGTGTACAACATTCATGGTTTGTAAACACGACTAAAAATAAATACTTATGAAACAAGAATATAATCAAGCTCCACAACCAACAATCTCCCACTTGGAGACTGATCACAACAAATCCACTGCTATTGTACATGTTGTACTATACTCCACCTTGGACCTGGAAAATTTCTCATCTTCACCTTCATTCTTGAAGACCAACTGAAACTGAGCAGGAATACAATTTCTCCCTGGTTACTCCCTTTGTTAACATGTTTGTGGGATTTTGGCTAGTGTGTATCTTTTCCAACTTCAAATGTCCATCTTCCAAGACGGATCATATGAAATGGTACCTGAGCTAGATATTCTTAGTATTCGAATGGAAGGTTGATTTCTTTGCAATATGAATGGAACTCTTGTTGTCACAGTACAACCTACTATTCTCTTGATTCTTTCCCAATTCCTCCATAAACCTATGTAACCAAATCATCTCTTTACTAGCCTTTGTAGCAGCAGCATACTCTGCCTCTATTGTTGAAAGTGAAACAACCTTTTACAGTTTCGAGATCCAACTTATTGTTGTTCCACCTACAGTAAAAACATACCTTGTGGTGCTCCTCTTGCTATCTTTATCACCTACCATATTTGAATCAGAATATCCCTGTAGAACAGTTTTTGAACCTCCAAAACATAATGCATGAGAATAAGTACCTTTCAAATACCTGAGAATCCACTTTATTGCCTCCTAATTTTATTTACCTATATTTTTCATATACCTACTCACAACTCCCACTGTATGTGCAATATCTTGTCTTGTGCAAACCATCGCATACATCAAGCTGCCAACTGTTGATGAATAAGGGACCCTGGACATGTATTCTATCTCCTCATGTGTCTTGGGACACATTTCTTTGTTTAATTTGAAATGGCTGGGAAGAGGTGTACTAATTGTTTTTGCATTTTTCATTCAAAACCTCTCCAACACCTTCTCTATGTATTCACCCTAAGACAATGTCAAATTGTTTTTTTTCCTATCTCTTGTTATTCTCATACCAAGGATTTTCTTTGCAGCACCCAAATCCTTCATCTCAAATGAATTAGCTAATTTCTTCTTGAGCACATTTATATCCTACATATTAGACCCTGCAACAAGAATGTATTCTACATACAATAGCAAGATAATATAGTTTCCATTTTCTAGATTTTTAAAATAAACACAGTGATCATAATGACATCTACTATAACCTTGTTCTGTCATAAACCTATCAAACTTCAAATACCATTGCCTTGGAGCTTTCTTTAGGCCATACAAGCTCTTCTTCAACCTGCATACCAAATGTTTCTTCCCTTTGACCTCATACCCCTGTGGTTGTTGCATATATATCTCTTCCTCCAAATCCCCATGGAAAAAAGTTGGTTTTACATCTAATTGTTCAAGATGTAAATATTCTACTACCACAAGACTTAAAATGTTCCTAATTCAAGTCATTTTAACAATAGGAGAAAATATTTCATCAAAATATTTACCTTTCTTTTGTGCAAACCCCTTTACAACAAGTCTATCCTTATGCCTTTTTTTTCCTCCATCTTCTTACTTCAACTTGTAAACCCATTTATTCTGCAATGCTTTTTTTCCTACAGGAAACTGAACCAAATCCCAATTCTGGTTATTTACTTGGGAATCCATTTCCTCTTTCATGCCTCGCTCCCACTTCTTTTTAGTGTCTACCTACATTGTCTCTTCATAACATTTTGGTTCACCAGAATCAGTCAACAATAAATAATACAATGAAGGAGAGTGTCGTTCAACTGGTCTACTTAACCTGACATATCTTCTAACAACACTTGCAAGAGTTTGAGGTACATGTTTCTCCTTGTTGTACATTTTTATTTTCTGGTACCTTTGGAATTTCTTTTTCAGTGATCTCATCAAGCACTGTGTATTCTGGTTTTTCTTTTTCTCATTTCTTTCCCTACAACTGATATTTGTACATGACCTTCTCATTGAATATGAAATCTCTACTCCTAATGATTTTGTGATTTTCATAATCCCATAAGCGATAACCAAAATCATTATCACCGTATCCAATAAAGGTACACTTCTTGGATTATTCCTCAAGCTTTGTTCTATTCTCTTTATCAATACAGACAAATGCTTCACAACCGAAATTATTCAAAAAATAATGTTTTACCTTTTTCCCTATCCATGCCTCCTCTGGAATTCCATCATCCAAAAATTTGTAAGGTAAAACCAGCATTCAATCTCATACTCCTTGAATGTTCCATCATTGTCCTTTTCATCCTTTCTGACACACCATTTTCTTGTGGTGTTCCTGGAACTTTCTTCTCTCTACGAATCCCATGGTATGAAGATTAATAATCAAAATCCTTCCTATAATATTCACTGCCATTTTCTAATCTAAGACACTTCAACCTTTTTCCTGTCTCATTCTCAACCAAAGATTTCCATTTCTTAAAAGTATCAAAAACATCATATTTTTGTCGAATGCAATAAACCCAAGTTTTTCTAGTTGCATCATGAATAAAAGTAACACAATAACGAGAGACACCAAGAGATTATACCTGAGCTAGTCCCCATACATTTGTATGCACAAGCTCTAACCTTTCACTCTTCTTTTCTTTTCTAACTCTGAGAAATCCGACTCTTTTATGTTTTCCATAAACAAAATTCTCATAGAAATCCAAATCAATTTGTTTAAGATCTGGCAACAAATTTCTTTTGTGAAGTATCTGCATCCCCTTCTCACTCATGTATCCAATCCTATGATGCCACAATGTTGTATACACTCTTGTAGAATCTAAAAAGATATAATATTCAGTATTACCAGTACATAAATACAATTTACCTACTTCTCTCCTTTTGCTATCACCAATGATCCTTTGGTGAACTTCCACACCTTATCTGTAAATATGGATATACAAACTTCACTTGCCAACTACCTTGTTGAAATCATATTTTTCCTTAGATATGGAATATGTCTTAACTCTTTCAACAACCATTGGCTTCCATTCCTTCTCTTTATTTTTACCTTTCCCATTCCAACAATTTTGCATGTTGCATCATCACCCAAATGAACCTGTCCAAAATCACCTTGAACATAATCTAGAAAATTTTTCCTATGGGGTGTGGCATGAAATGAATCCCATGAATCTACTACCCAAGACTCAGACATATTATCTATAGAAAGAATCAAAGCATATTGTAACACATCACTTGCTACATTTGCTTCCTGATTTTTATCATGTTGTCCATCTCTTTGTTTCTTTGGAGCTCTGCATTCTTTCTTCGGATGTCCTTTCTTCCCACAATTCCATCACTCTATATTTCCCAATATGGATTTGGATCTTCCCTTCCTAGAATTATCATGGTTCATTGAGCCCTTTCCTCTATCCTTTTGTCTTCCCCTACTCTCCATGTTTAACGCATTACCAGATGTCTCACCTATGTTTTTCCATTGCATTTCCTCGCTAATGATAACGCCAACAACATCATCAAATTTTAAAGTGTTTGAACCATAGATAGAGTTACTTACATCCATGACCAAGTCATTCCAACTTTCTGGCAATGAGCACAAGATTAGAATATCCCTGACCTCATCATCAAAGTCCACTTTTATAGAACTTAGTTGATTAGTAATAGTATTAAATTCACCCACCTTCTGACATCTTCATACCTTTAGAATATATTCACCCACCCACCCACCGTATCACGATATCCTCTCTCAGAATACAATATTCTCAATATTGCATAGCCACAATACATTTCCCTCATAAAAGAGGGTTTCCTTCTAGGGAAAAAAACCCTAACATAACTTCTATCATCATATCTGTGACCTTATAATGAACGGTCCAGATTTACTATGAAATTACAATATACATTTACAAGGCAATTTTTCCTTAGGGGGATTCACCCCCGAACCCCTATCAGGGAACGTTGCCCCTTAAACCCCCATCGGGGCCCGCTTTCCCCCGGACCCCCCAGCCAGGGGGATGATCCCCCCAGGCCCCATAGGGGGGGGAATCCCCCTCTGCAACCACCCTGTGTGGAGGGTTGTACAGTATTCTGGGGTGTACAGTCTTCATGGGGTATAGATATGACTGAAAACAAAGACCTATGAAACAGGAGGATAATCATGCTCCACAACCAACAGTAGGAATGGTTAAGGTAATGAAGGGTGTAGGAAAATGGAAGGCTAATACTCTAGATAAATGTGTCAAGCATTAGAGAAAGGACATCAATACTACAAATTTAGGTATCATAAAGAAGATCAAAACCATATAGGATTCCTAGTTAAGGAAATTGAAAACCTCATATATGAAGTTACATCAGCTAGGGTTGGGGGTTACATACAATATATGAACGACCATGAAATCACAAGGAATTTCATGGGAATTCAACCCTAAAAAAATGTTTTAATCTGATGAATAAAATCAATATGGAAACCTAAAGGGTAGGTGGGTCTGAAGCTAGTGTCCAAGGGTTTCTTTAGTACCATTTTTGCAAGTGTTGAAAATAGAGAAAGGGTCTTTGATGAAGGCCCATATTTATTTAATTTTTCAAGATTACATATAATTCTATGGATAGATAAGTTCACCCCCAAAGAGAAATATTTCATAGTAGCTTCAGTGTGGATCTGGAGACACTCAGTCCCTCAATAATTTTGGGATGAATAAAAGTTGGTAGGTATAAGAAATGGAAAAAATTGCTTCAATATGCTATAATAGTTGTGAATCAGTAGTTATTAGTGTGGATGGTTTATTGGGAGGTCTAGCCATTATATGGAATCCATCCATGATAGTGCTATAAAACTTCATAATAACAAGTTGAACCATCTCTGCAATTTTCAAGAACATTGGATCAACAATTGGAGGTATAATTACTAATCCTTATGGACCTAATCTTATGCTTGTATAACTAGATTTTCTAGAGATAATATGGAATATAGGTGCAGAGATAGGTTAGAATCATTGGATTATTGGAGGGGAATTTAATATGATAACCTCATTGAGTGAAAAAATGGGAGGCACAAGTTGGTGAGATGAGGACAATGCTCTCTTCAAAAACACCATTTTAGAGCTAAAATTGGTAGATATGACAACCAACAATGATTGTCACACCTAGAATAATAGAATAGGGGGTAAGCATCAGAGAGCCGTAAGTTTAGATTGCTTCCTCATATCAGAATCCCTTATCCAATCAAGAGTTTCATTTAAAGTAGATATCTTACCAAGAGTGGGATCGGATCACTGGCTCATAATCCTAACTTGGGACAATCAAGGGCCACCAAAATCGAAGCCCTTCATATTTGAAAAATTCTAGCTTGATCACCCTAACCTAAAATAAAATATAAAATAGTGGTGGAAGAAGTTTGATCCACTAAAGGGATCATCTATGTATCAACTTCAACAACAACTTAAAAATCTAAAATCCAAATTAAATCTTTGGAACAAAAGTGTCTTTGGAAACATTTTTTAGGCACAACATGTTATAGAAACCAAAATGTAAGAGGTTCATAGCACCATCATAAATGAAGTTAGGAACGATGAGCTCACAAGAAAAGAGTAAAATTTGAAGGAACTGATTGAAATAAGGGAGAAGCAAGAAGAAATCCTATGGAGGAAAAAATCTAGAATCAAATGGCTTAAGGAAGGAGAAAGAAACACCATATTTTTCCAAAACTCAATGATCATCCACAATGTTGGCCCTCGACCAAGTTTTGGGATAATCTTGGTCATATTGACCTATTTTTGGACTTCGAAAGACAGTCGAAGGAAGAGAACAAGGCGAAGCGGAGATCAGGGAATCTCAGCCCACTTTCGGGTTCCTTTTGGGTTTTGGGGAACATGTAATGGGAAAGGGATGTCGGATCGTGGGTTTACCCATGCTTAGGCACACTTTTGTAATGCATAAATAGATATCTAGGCATCTATCGGAAGATATAGAGATGTATTTGATGTAAGCTAAGTGCTAATAGATTTTGTAAGTGCTTTGTGCATAGCCATAAGAGGCTTGCAGAGCTAAGTGCAAGTTGTTGTAAGGAGTTGTGGAAGGCTTTGTGTTGTAGTGCAAAGAAGAAGGATCTAGTGAGTTGCACAGATATTCTGTCCTATGTGAAGAAGGTTTTTGGTGGCTCTGTGTTGTAACCGATTGAAGACACTAATAAAGAAGAAGAGTTGGTGAACATAGCCCCAGGGTGGGGGTGAACCACGTAAATTTGTGTGTTATTCTTTGTGCTTCAACTTGATGTGTTTATCCCTTCTTTTGATAATTGCTTTGATATATTTAGATAGATATACTTATGCTTTATGCTTCTTAGAGGTGTGTGAATGTTAGATCTAACATGTATGAAGATGCTTAGTGTTGATCTACCGGATCTGATCTATTTTACTGTTGCTAAGTGATGAAATACCTTAGATCTAATTGAATGTTGTGATGCTCTGTGCTATCTCAGAATTATAATAAGGGTAGAATATTGATGAATGATATATGCTAAGTGCTCTGTAAGCGATAAAATCATAGATTTGTGTCCCCACTAAGGTTGCAGACACCTGAGTCTTGCAACCACCCCTGACTATACCTCGGGTGAGACTTCATCTGCTTCATAGGTGTTGCCAAAAGGGCCAGTAGTTAGGGTTTTGTTGGCTCATTGTTGTAGCGTTGAACCCCCGGGTCTACCCCTGTGCCAACAAATGGTTCTATTGTCGAGACCTGAAATTGTAATTGTTGGGAACTAAAGAAGAAAAATATTTGTGCAAAGATTCGATCTGAAACCGTGGAAGCTCTGTGCATAGATCAGTTTCCCTAGTGCACAGCATCCTACTTGACCTCTAAATCTTTGTGCCAAGAAAAAGAGGTTGATACTGAAGAAAAGAAACAATATCTAAATGCTTTGTGCTCTAAGAAAGGTAAAAGTGGAATTTTTTGATTAAAAGAGATAAGATATGTAAGATTTGTGCTCTGATAAAGGTAAGAATAGTTAAAATTTCTAGATCTAAAATATTTGTACTCTGTAAAAGTAAGATAAGTGGAAATTTTTGTTTCTATAGCATGGGTCTAGGTGTGTTTAATAGATTTTTCCCTAGCTTAAAAACTAGGGCATTAATAGATGAAAGAAGGTTTGATATGAATAGATTTGATAAGAATAGCGATAGATATGTTATACCTATGCATAGAAAGAATGTTTGGACTAACAAATGGATGCAGGATCGTAGAAAGAATTTGTTGCGGGTTAGCTCCTATGATCCTAGTGCAAAGCACAGAAGAGGTTGGGGATCATTTAAAAGAAAGAGAGGATTAACCCTCTATTACAGTTGCAGAAAACCGGGACATCTAGCTAAGGAATGCCTTGGTGGAAGGCCTAGTTGTCTTTGTTGTAAATCTCTAGACCATGAAGTATTGGATTGCCCCATAATGATTGCTAAGCTTGAAGAAATGAATATGAACCAAGAGGCAGATCCAGAAATAGCAGAACCCCAGAAAGAATTAGCGAAAGTATTGCTACAAATGAAAGAAACCTTAAATGACCACCGACATGTTAGGTTATCAGAGATCTTTAAAGAAAAAGAATGCATCGAAGTAAGAATAGGGGTCTTCGACATTGATTGTGTTATGGATAAGGAAACACGAATGAATATCATGACAGAGAGAACTTGGGAAGCTATAGGGAGGCCTGCTATGATTCCTTCATTAGGAGGAATAGGACTATTCAGAGGAAAATTGGTAAACCTATGTGGAAAGATCACTCAGATATCTATGAATGCCAATGGAACTTCGACTGAAGAAGATTTTGAGATTATTAAATTTATTGAGGACGGCACCCCATTTACCATGTTACTGGGAAAACCCTGGATTGATAGAGATCAAGCTAGATGAAAGGAAGAAGAATAAGTTTTGGAACAACAGAAAAAATAAATACAAGAATTCATGACCAGAAGGATCGCACAGTTGATTGAAGAACAGGAGAACAGATTGAAGTTATTTCGCACTAAATACCCTTATGTCGAAGCTACAAGAACATTTGAAGACCCATAGAAGACTAAAGTACATATCCCAGACAAAGAAGAAATATTACCCTTGAGTCCTAGAAGAGAACCTCAACAATGCACAGTGACTATGCTAAAAGAAGATAGGAATCAAAACGAAAAAAGACAGACTGAGTTGAAGATTACTGGAAAGAAGGCTAGAAAGATAAGTAAGAAGAGGGCTAAGATTAAGAAGTTACAGAAGGCCCCAGAGGGGGCATCACAAAAAGAAAACTTACAGAATGGGAGCTTCGTCGAGATATCAGAACATCGACCTATGGCACTTTGCCATGGCGAAGCAATATAGTTGTTGGGCTCGATATATCCATTCGACTTCGATCCTAAACAGATAGAAAAGTAATAAAGGATCGTCATCAGAACATTGGACTACACCATAATGGACAGACCAGCATTAATAGAAGCTTCATACCCGTTGCAAGCAGACTATTGTCGAATTTCTTATTTAGTCCATCGTTCCACACACTAAGAACACTTTTGTTAACTGAGAATTTGAGCCCATAGATTAATCTTATCTTGCACAGTTATCATCGTCGTGTTGCCATCTCTTTTATTGTAGTATCTGACTTAATCCTGAACCCGATTTAGTTGACCCCAAGATTGCATGTTGCATGAGCTCAGCACTGCAGAGAAAGTTGTTGAGGAAATTCTGATCAATTTAATGACTGAGAGAGTCATGTCGGAGAGAGGGTTATCTACAGGTGTATAGGCTTCATCCACGAGAAATGTGCAAGCATCTCCCTCCACTATTGGAGCCAGATCGTCCCCAATGAAAAGCAAACTAAGCATAAGGATGATCTTGCGAATGCTAAATTGATCCCGAGCATCCTACCTGCCTACATTCCACCCCTGAGCGATGTAATTAATCAGGATAGTGTGCCCAGAGACTTCGAGTACCCTTTAGTCACGATGTACCTACCCAAAGGGATACACGCAGTTTGCGTAGACCAAGACAAGATTGCATAGTTGAAGTTTAGTGACTTCAACCTTGGTGACAGGAAGGTCTACACAATACTCGCTCCATACAAGTACCTAACGAAGACAAAGGAAAAGAATTTGAAGATCGTCCCTCAGTCATGGACCCATAACCTCGCGCAATCCACATTGTTGAATATTATGAAGATCCCGCACTTTGGCAGACACCAGGAGGTGAATGCATGCATCAATTTGTTGCTATCTTGTTACCACAGAGGTTACTTATGGTTTAACCATCACATAACAATGGATCCAATGTTAATCAATCGGATCACAAGCTTAAGCATGCAAGGCCCTGACCCGCAGGATTTTTATCCTGGCAAAACCACAGATAGAGCATTAGCGTAGAATATTAAAGAAATGTATGGCGATTTTGAGAAAGGAATGTGAGGCTACAAGGTAGCCTGTATCCAAAACGACGCAGTGTGCCTAGCCTGTCAACTAATTTCTGGGAAATCAGTTCGCAAGAACCGGCCCACCCAAGTGACCGAATTCGTAGTCGATCTCGCAGGGAAGTGCACAGAGGGTGTATAGATGAATTGGGAGCAGTACCTTGTAAACCAGCTAGAGCTTGATTGTAGGAAAGCGCAGGACCAAGCGTATGAGTTCCATTTCAGTTGGCTTCTCATACTGATCGCATTTATTGCATGGGAAATGTCGGAAGGTGCGACCTTCCCGAACATCAAACCCTTTGAACCTTTAGCTGTGAAGTTCAGTACCCTTTGGTACTCGAACAACATGAACAAGCAATGGCACTCAAATGTCATGTTTCACACTTATTACAGCCAGTTGAAGCTAGTCATCCAAGACGAACCCCGCATGACCCCAAATACTCTCCACAGGTTTCGGCCTTTGATGAAATTCAACGTGGACCACCATTTTATTTACATCACAGTGTGCGTCGATGCTCATAAGAAACAACTGCAGTCATACTATAAGTTGACAGAATAAGACCTTGAAGAGATCACCAAGGAATGGTCAGTGGACCTCCTCATTCCCGCAAAACCCACAGAAATATCCGACATTGAGAGCCCAGAAATTGTGTCAAATACACCAGGCTCGAGCAATACCAAGAAGTCTAAAGAGGTTCACGATGTAGAAAACACCTCTGTAAGGACTTCTTCCTTTTCACCAGATGAATGGGGTGATGGAGAAGAGGTAGAAGGCACAAACACGCAATAGAAGAAAGGTGATGGAACATCACATAGAGACGAGGAGGACCCCTCGAAGAAAAGAAAGGTTTCTCCCCAGAAAATGTCATCATAGAATAAAGTAAAAGCAACCCGAACTAAGTTCCAGATTGTCCTCACTCCCGACAACTTCAATTTCACCATTGCAGCCCTGAACGATGTTGGGCTAGAGGTAGTAGAGACATAGGAGGCGAAGCAAGAGAAAATGTATAATCGTATTGATATTGAACTCTAAGGGTTGCAGCAGGCACTACAGTCTAGCTACGTAGTCTCCACTGCGCCTCTAACAGTAGGAACACCAAAACCAGGGGATGAGCCATCTCAACTGCACCGGATTGTTGATATAGTCGAAGCTCACCTTCGACGGGCTCAAGAAGAAACAGCGCAAGCCACTCAGGCTTTAACACAGGTGCAGGGAGTTCTTATGGAGCAGCATATCACATCAGAATGAGAAAATATTTCTCTCTAAGAAAAATGGGATGCAGATAAAGCAGATATACAACAAAGAAAGGAGCAGTTGCTCACGGAGCAACTCGAGATAAAGGAAATGGTCAACAGATCACTTCGCTCTATGACTGTTGTCGAAGTAAAGACAGAAGAATGGGTTCCACAGCAGGTGGCACAACTAGAAGGATTAATCCAGAAGCTCCAGCAACGAATCGCAGACTTCGAGCTCTGCGCAGTGCCCGAAACTCCATAGGAGATAAGGGACCAAAGAGAAACAATTGCTCACAGCGCAGTTGACAGATTAAAAGCTCTTGCCTTGGAGTGAAAGCAGTTAAGTAACCAGAGCACCCAGGCATATGAAAACCTTACAGAGAATCCAGAATTACAGATGTTAGAATCGCAACTCCAAGAAGAAAAACAGCATGCAGATACACTACAGGCACAGCTGAAGACCCTGTCTGTAGTAGATAGAATGAAAATATCTCACGAATAATGAATAGCTCAGCATCAGATCCATATGATCCAGAGAAAAGTGATGGAAGTCAGTAAACGAATCCAACTTGTACAAGACAAGGCATGATTGTTGTTTTTCGATATAAAAAGCTAAGGGACAGAGCTAGAACAGGTCGTCATCACCACAGAACAACGCCTGGAAGGACAAGTAAATGATGCAATGATCCTGGAATTCACTGAGAAAGAGGCCACAACATAGAGCTAAGTGCAAGTCATTGTAAGGAGTTATGGAAGGCTTTGTGTTGTAGCGCAAGGAAGAAGTATCTATCGAGCTGCACAGATATTTTGTCCTATGCGAAGAACGTTTTTGGTGGCTCTGTGTTGTAACCAATTGAAGATGCTAATAAAGAAGAAGAGTTGGTGGACATAGCCCAAGGGTGGGGGTGACCCACGTAAATCTGTGTGTTATTCTTTATGCTTCGACTTGATGTGTTTATCCCTTCTTTTGCTAAGTGCTTTGATATATTTAAATAGATCTACTTATGCTTTGTGCTTCTTAGGGGTGTGTGAATGTTAGATTTGACATTTATGAATATGCTTAGTGTTGATCTATCGGATCTGATCTGTTTTATTGTTGCTAAGTGCTGAAATACCTTAGATCTAAGTGAATGTTGTGATGATCTATGTTATCTACAAAGTATAATAAGGGTGGAATATTGATGAATGATTGATGCTAAGTGCTTTGTAAGTGATATAATCACAAATCTATGTCCTAGCTAAGGTTGCAGACACCTGATTCTTGCAACCACCCCTGCCTTGAGACTTCATCTGCTTCGTAGGTGTTGCCGAAAGGGTTGGTATTTAGGGTTTTGTTGGTGCGTTGTTGTAGCATTGAACCTCAGGTATGCCCCTATTCCAACACACA
This sequence comes from Picea abies, assembly GCA_900067695.1. NCBI lineage: Eukaryota > Viridiplantae > Streptophyta > Pinopsida > Pinales > Pinaceae > Picea > Picea abies. The sequence continues at coordinate 20,611 of CBVK0100154035.1, forward strand.
AGCACCATAATAAAATTGTTTCCTTACAAAGTTTTAATGGAGAGAAACTGGAAGAACACAATGATATTGAAAAGGAACTTGGAGCTTATTATCACCAACTCCTCTTAGAGCCATCGTTTGATAGGAAGTAGGCCATAATTTTTCTCTTTAACCAAATCCCTCAACTAGTAACTATAGAACATAATGCAAGCCTTTTGAGAGAAGTCACCTTAGAGGAATTCTAAAGATCAACTTTGGAAATGGTGGAAGGAAAGTCACATAGGCCTAATGGGTTCACTACAGACTTATTCCAAAAAAAAATGGTTATCATTGGTGCAAATGTGGAGAGTGGTGGATGACTCAAGAGCCTCACAAGAAATCCTCCAAGAATTTAATTCTACATTTCTCACTCTCATACCCAAGGAAGACAAGGATAACTCCCTGAACAACCTCATACTTATCTCACTATGAAATCTGATATATAATATCATATCTAAGGTCATATCCAATAGGAAAAAGTTGGTTCAAATGAGAAAGGGGTATATATTGAAGGGAGATATATTCTTGATGCCATCAAAATAGCTCATGAAACCATTAACTCCCTGGAAGAAAAAAAAAAGGTATGTTTATCAAACTTGACATGTTCAAATATTTTTACATGATCTAAAATCTTCTTACTCTTTCTCCCCTTGGTCAAGTAGGATGATTTTTCTTTTCAACATAGAAAACAAAACGGATTTCTCTCTTCACCAAATTGTATATGAGAATGTCTTGATATGATGCCAATTATATCATGTAGGGATATGCTTCAACCACCTTCTTGCCTCATATCCCTTACACTTTATTCCAATTATATTAATCTACACTATTGATGGTTTTGCAAGCATCCTTGGGTGAGTTTTGTTCCATTTTTTCCTAGTTGATATCTAGCTCTTGATTAGCCATCAACACACCTTCATTGGCTACTCAATCTCCCTAACTATTTTATTTATGTTTCACATGAAGGGGGATGAGCACAATTATTCAAGAAAAGAAATTGGCTATTGATTCTAGACCTAAAGAGAGCTTCTAGTTATGGGTCAACTTGTGAAGATGGGTTACATTTTGAAATAATTTAAGAGAATTTACCAATATAAGAGAGTCTCCCTCTGTTGAAATCTTGACATATCCCTATGTGATTATTGTACAAAGGCCTTTTCCCATAGCTTCCAGTTCAATTAAATTGTTTGTGTTTTTCCACAAGTACCCCCAAAACACTCTAAGAATAATTCCTAAAGAATCTTTGAAATCTCCCCCTATACCTACGGGGCTAGGTTTCCCTTTTGAGGTCCCATAAAAATTGATTTTTATGACTTCCAAGGGTTGTGGGAACCATGCTTCTAGAGGTTAATCTTGAGAAGAGGATGATTTAAGTTTTTATGATGTCTCCCTTTATTCAATGCCCCAAGGATGGAGAATTATTTTTTCTTTGTCTGAGTATTTTTTTTCTACTTCTCATGAAATTGGGAGTAAGGTTTCTTTATCCAGGGAGATCTTAGTCCACAACTCCTTTATAATCCTTTGTTCCCCTTGAATATGAATGGGTTGCATTCCTTCTAAATTGACCACAAAATGAATCTTAGATCTAGTTTCTATACCTTGTTTAATATTGGGTTTATGAAAGGATCAAAATGACACTCTTTTAAAGTTGTCAGAATGTCATATCTTCTTCTATATGTTTTCTTGAAAGTCAAAGAACATCTATCCCATATGAGATTATCTTGATTATATTGGTTGTTGATCCATTATTTTTTCCTCTTGTTTACACATGAAGTAGAGAGGATCCCCCTCGAAATATCTTTGCAGTTTATCCCAAGTTAAAATTTCCCCCTTGGTGAGCAACCAAAGGAAGGTGGATAATTTTGGCCATATTATTGGATTCCAAAACTTCTTCCAAATCCTATATTTTTCTTACGAGATATTCCATGATTCAATATGTAAGCTTATTCGATTGAGAAAGTCCCTCCTCTTTCCTATCCCCATCTGAGTTTATCATGATTTTCCTTGAATTTTATCTTTATTTTTTGCAAATTTTCTTCTAGAATATTGACTCCCACTTCAGTTATTGCATGTGGCTATGTATCTCTTGTTTTCCAAGATTACCATCTAGTTTCCATAATATCTATCCTTTCCTCCCAATATTAACTAAAAATATGCCAATTTTCATTTTGGAATGTATTTCTAACTTATAAAATATTTACTTGTTTTCATAGTTGTGCTTTCTACTACTAGAAGTCATCCCAAAAGTGATGCAGGAGCATCGAAGTAATCTTGGGGATGCCAGGGTGAATATGGCTACAGAACCAAATTGGTAGGCTACATAATGTGACACAAAAAACTATATAAAATGTCATTGCAATGATTGGGATTGGATCATTATATTATTTTTCATCTATCTAAATTCTTTATGAGTGAAAAAAAATTGGAGCAATCAACTTGTAGATCCATTTTAGTGACTGGTCCAAATTTGGAAATTTGGGTCCAAAAAACCATCTAAAATATTCTAGATCCATTTTGAGGAATCAAACAACATGTTTTTATGGGCCAAACCTTACTATAGAGACATATTTTATATTCTACACACGGAGACCTTTCCAATGGTGCAATAATCGCCTCAAATGAAGTTTGTATACGAAATTTATGCCTCCTGCAAGTTGACCTACCGTATTGATCACCATGGTGCGATTGGATGCCACATCAGCCTCCATTACTTAAACATGTGGGGCTAGCCAAGAAGTATATTTTCTAAGAACATTCTATAAGGTCCAAAACCTTATCACAATTGAGGGTTAAGAAATTCAAAACCCTACCCCTAGATGGCTATCAGGCTATGTTAAATATTGGGCCGCTAGGAGGAGAAGGGGTTCCATTCTATGTTATTGTATTTTTTTCCATATCATAGAAAAACAAATGGGAGTGGGAAATTAGAGAGAATAACATAGGGGGTTAATGTTATCTAGCAGCCTAATAGGCCATGGGTCTCAAGTAACTCCATAGAGAGTTCCTTCTCCTTTGTACTTGCATTATTTCCATACCATAGAAAACAGAGCAGAGAAACCTCACCTTATAGCTCGGTTTTATCCTATAAGGGTTTCCCAGAGAAAATATTTGTGTTATTGTGTGGATGGTGTGTGATTGTATTTTACTATTCTCTATTTTCCACATTTTATCTATTTCATGCATAAGAAAAAAATAAGTATCTAAAGATTCTGGAATCTAAAGGAATTTAACTTTCATAGTGTAGATTTTGGTTTTATTTATCGGATCTGTTGTGATGAACTTTTCCAATGGAATATCCACGATAGTTTATAGATCATGTGGAAACTACAAAACGTTGCTATGGAATAATGACAAGATGAGGAACAATGATAGTGTCGCATAACATGACAACATTGTGGAACATGATAGCGTTATGGAAGTGATTGGTTGTTGCATAATGTTGTTGCAGAATGTAACAGTGTTGCTACGAAAGTTATTGGTTGTTGCAAAACATGATAGTGTGTTGGGGCTCAGAAATTTCCTATTTTCATCCACCCTCCCCTTCATTATTCTTCACATTTCATTGCCCCATCAACCTTTCACGATATCATTTCATAAATATACTTGGGTTTCACCTTATTATTTTCCACTTTATTCATTTTAGTATTAAAAGGGAATTTGTGATTAAATGTTAGAAAATCAACATGTTTTCATATATATCTCAAAAATGTGTGAGCTTTGTAATGTGTAGGAATATGAGAAGGATTAATTCAAAATGACTTCTCGAATACTTCCTCCACCATTTCAAGATTTGAGGAGATAATTCAAGCCTATTCCAAGGAGAAGATCATGGAGATTTGGTTGGAATATCTTATCCAAGATATATGAGAGATATGTGTGAGGATTTGAAGGGATTATATTTTGTAATAATGGGAAAATAGTTGAGAGAATAGTGGATCTGTAATTATGAGATGGTTATCTTATCTTCAAGGCTCTAATGTATAAAAGAGAGTGTTCTCTCTTCATGATGGGGTAGTAATGGGTAGTAATCATTGAGGAGTAATTAGGATGAGAAATTAGAGTGGTCATTAATGGTAGTCATTAGGATTTGGAAGAGAAAGGGACTCTTAGCTTTGATTCATAGTCTTGGTTTCCATGTGTTCATTATTCTTTTATGAAGATTGATTTGATTATTGTAATATAAGATTGCTTCATTGGTGAGAGATCTCATATGTTGTTGTACCATTCAACTCTTCACATGTTGTATTTTATTTTCCTTCATGTAGTTCTCCATTCCTAGATTAATTTCATTTATGCAATTTCCCATTCCTAGATTAATTTCATTTACGCAATTTCATTTCAGTCATTTGTTTCAATTTCCTGCATTAGATTAATGATTCAATTTCAGTTGTAGCTTAAACATTAGATTATATTAGTCCCGCTTCAATATTGCATATACTTTTTGTGTGCTTCATTAGTTTACAAACCTCAGGTTGACAAATTAGATAGTTGGGAAAATACTACAATGCAAGTAATTCCACATTAGTTCGGCCCAATGTAACGACTGTCGTTCCCTTGTTACGATTGTTGTTCCCTTTACATGAAGTGTTGTTCATTTGAATAGAAAAAATGCCGTTCCCTTTATGATTGTTGTTCCTTTATAGGTGTTGCATATTTGAAGGTTGGGTATTGAAAACAGAATATAAGAACCTACGTAGGCAACAAGTAAAATGTGTGTGCCAACGCCTACCTTCAGATGATGCATAGAGGTTGTTTTTAGGACATCTTTAGAGCCCAAGATTTTTGCATCATTGTCGAGGAAGCATGATGGATTGAGGTATTATTTTATTTTTCATCTCAATTCATGCAAGTGTGATCTAAATGTGTTGGTAAGGGGTCATAGAATCTCGTGACAGGAGACTCCTCATGTTCTCCCTACCAACTAGGTAAAAGTAATTTCAATTTCTGAAAATTTCAATTTATGCAAGATTGTTTAATTCATGCAAATGTGATCTAGACGTGTTGGTAAGGGGTCATAGAAGATCGCGAGAGGAGAGTCCTCATGTTCTCCCTACCAACTAGGTAAAAGTAATTTCAATTTCGGCAAATTTCAATTTCTGCAAGAGTAGTTTCAATTTCTGGAAATTTCAATTTATGCAAGAGTGTTTAATTTATGCAAGTGTGATCTACATGTGTTGGTTCTAAAGGTCATAGAATCTTGTGAGAGGAGACTTCTCACTATCCCTACCAACTATCAAGAGTGTTTAATTTCTGCAGCTGTGAAGAGTAATTGTTTTATGTTTTAACAAGAGTGTTTTTATTTAAGTTTTTTTCATTTTGATTTGGGTGCTGTAAGAATCCTCTTTTAACATGGTTTAACAATGAATGTCATCTTGGAACTACTCACTCAGATCCTGGTAGATGTCGGTATTTCCTCTTCCCAGGAAGAGGAGATCTTGACAAGGATCAAAGATTCAAATACTCCTCCAGAAACAATTGAAGATCCAACATCTGAAGACTCTTATGCATCTGATGACGAACAATTGATTGAAAAGGAGATCAAGGAAGATGAAGAGAAGTTACAGCATGATCTGAGTGAGGAACAACGTGCCTATGAAATCCTGATCGAACGATGGTTTCAAGCGAGTACTAGGTTAGATCCATTTAGCCTTTCTTTTTATTTTTTTAATTCACAGTTTCAACAGCTAATTTCACACGTTCATACATATTTATGATTCTCATTTATGAAATTGAAAGAAAACATATTCTTATTACTTTTGTGTGCATGGCTACATTGGATATTTGACTACATGTAACTAATCTCTCATTTTTAATTAGCATAGTGTAGGTAGGATTTTATTTTCAAGTTTTTTATTTGTTAGAATAAGTATGCTCTCCTACGCACTTCGTGCGATCGCAAGGATCATAAAGTAGGATGATTGATTGATTTCAGGAAGATTAATTGATTGATGATGAAAAAATTGCCTAATCTATTTTTTTTAGTCTACGATTTGTTTCCATTTGCTCACAAATTCGTAATAAATTTGTGAAATCATTTTTATTTTTTTAAGATAAATACAGAAATAAAAATTTGCCCATGCTTTTGTCTGCAAATCAAAATAATAAAACAGTAAGTACGTTAGGAAAATAATATATATATATATATATATATATAAGAAGGTCTGCAATTTATGCAAGATAAGAGGCAGGTGACATATAACTCTCACGCAACAGCCCTCCCAGGATCCAATCTCATTTTTAAACTTGGGCCTGGTTTATTTTTTTATTTTTTATTTTGATTTGTGCGCCATGTTCTTGCTCTCACCCCTTATCCTGTAAGAAATAACCCTGCAAACAAACAAAATATCATGAATGCACAGAAACCACCGCATAAGCTTGATCGAACAAATAATCAATTTGTAAATTCACGAAGAGCTGAGATCTAAATCTGTTTTACCAAGCCAAATATTTCCCATATAACTACCCCTACCTCTGTGCCTAGTTTTTGCTTCAACGATGCTTTGTGGATGGGGGAAACTTCCTTTTGTCTACTTGGTACATTTGCAGCATGTGTTGCTTTCACTTAGTCAACTAAATAAACACAATTGTTGTTGGCTCTGATACTAAGGAATCCACTTGGTAAATTACTGCTTAAGTTGCTGGTGCGTATGCCTGTGTATAAACTTTTGTTACCCTTGTCTCTGTTGAGTCAGATGCTTCCTTCACTCCTGTTATCTTTGTCTCTACTATGGGCCTTGCTACGGGATCTTATAATTATTATGCAACTGGTGATGTCGTTTCCACTCGCTAAGTAACAGATTTATCCATTCAAGTTCTTCGAGATGTATCTTTTTTTTATTCTTCTATGCTAGTGATCAATATTTTGATTATGTCTGTCTTGATTATTCCTAAGATGATGCTTTCACTTAAGCTACAATATTACCATGTGAGCCTTACCTGGTTTCGGATGCACCTGTTTTTACTGTACTTGGAATTGATGCCTCACTCACAGGATTTGCTGGAGCTTTTTCGGATGGAACTGGAACTTAGTCAGCATGATCTACCATTGGCCTTCATTATGAGCGTATTTGTTGTATTCACTTTTTTCTACAGATAGTATAAAAAAACAAAGAAAATGTCAAGTGGAAACAAGCAGAGTGGAAGTCCAAGACCATAGCATATAATTATGACACTCAGGGGGAATCTCAACATTCTATGCCTACATGTGAGTTCTTTGATAACTATCCATTAACACAAACTAAGAGAGATGGAGGCAGTTACTTATTTTTAGTGATCACGAGCTCCAAAAATGAATGAATATCATTTAACGCAATTTCGGCGATATGGGATCCACTTGTATGTTCAAGGGCATTCAGATATTTTTCTACCGGAGGTTGCAAGATTAAATTCCATTTATATCTGGTCATTAGAAGCGACCCGCATCTATAGTTCCAAGCCAATACATTTAGATTTTGATAATTACAGTTGTGATTCTAACTTTGATTGGCGTAAAATTATCTGGCAATTTTGTTCTATAATAATGGTTGGAAATCAAGGATGTCTAACAAGAGAATGAACAAATCGATAAGGTTGGGTTATCACTCTTTAGGTGAAAGTGCACCGCGTAGGGCTACAACACATGAAAATGGCCATTTAATTTTCTTGGAAGCTATGCTCTGAGAATTCAAAACCAGAACATAACTCCATCTCTAAATCTAAACTCTAAGGAATCAATGGGGGATTTGATGCAAGTCACTGTGCAGGTCTCTAATTTTTTGGATGAGTAAGAGTGATGTAGAGTTTAGGATGTGGGTAGATTATGCATTAGCTTCCACGTTCCTCGTGTTAACTAACAGACAAGGAATGAAATATGGTTTCGACCAGCCGTGGTTGATGTTGTGATGAGTGTCGAATGGAGGGCCATTTTGGTAAGACATTTTTGCACAATTACAAGAATTTTTGCAAGAGCACGGTTCCTGAGAGGCTTACATATTATTGGAATGGCGGGTGGATTGATTTTTTCGTTGAAGCTTCGAATTCGCTAACAAAGGAATTCTCAGCTGGCATGCCCACTGCCAAAGTGAATCTAGCTAGAGTAGAGATCAATAAGGCCGGATAACCCTCTTTGGGTGAACATGTGGGGCTGCAGCATGAAAGAATGACCATTTAATTGGGTTCTCCAGCATTCGTGGTTGATTTCCCCAAGAATTAAAAGATGTGTGAAGTCTTGATGGATTGAAATCACCTTCTACACATTCTTTCGGCGATACAATACGCCAGGCCAATGCTAAGCTATGCTCCAGAGCCATTCAGTTTCAAAATCCATAAAAGTGCACGATGAACCGATTTTCATAGCCTCCGGCATTTCATGTTGATTGTTTCTCTCGGTTCCATCTTCCCATCGTCAGTGCCTTCTCCCAGTCTTTACAGAGGCTACAAGTGGTTGAGGGAGCAATTCTTGGTGGAGTTCTTAGACATAGGATTGTTTTATCTCCGGTCCAAGGAGCAGTTGGGTCTCTGTGGAAGGGGCGTGGAGGACTTCATTCCCTGCAATAATGTGTCTCAAAACTAAATTCTTGAGTATGTGAATGGAGAGGAATACGATCAGCATTGTGGGTTTTCGAGATCAATGCAACAGCCTTGCTTGGTGTGCCCTCCCAAGGACTACAAGATTCCCCTCAGGTGGCCTACTAGCAAGGATTTCATATGGACCAGGAATGTGAAGATCACCAATGATCATCTTCTTTCCTCTGGAAGTATGACAAAGAGGTTGATGTTGTTGGAGGATAATAAAATATATTTTTTCTCTAAAGATGCACTGGTGGTTGATGGTGTCGAAGATTATTCACATCAAATTGCGGAGATGATTGGACTGCCCAATGAATTTATTATCAACCCTTGACAACATTCATGGTACCCTGGTGTTGCAGGTATAGAAAGTCAACAACTATTATTTGTTTTGTTTTATAATAAAAAATGATTTTTTTATTGTATTTGTTTTTAATTTTCTCTCTTTTGTTTGTTTGATTATAAAAAGATTGTAATAACAAAACAAAAAAATTGTTTGTTTTATTATAAAATTTTGTTTTAAAACAATTTCGTTTTATTTCTTTTGTTTTATATATATATATATATATATATATATATGTGTGTGTGTGTGTGTATATGTATATGTATATGTATATGTA
>CBVK0100154036.1:0-29785 GCA_900067695.1 Picea abies
CCAGGTGGATATCGGTGGCCACCCACCTTTTCCAAATGGCTCAAAACGACTTTCTGGCAATTTTGGCAATTTACTATTTTTAGCAGGTTTTAACTTTCTGGGCCATTTTGAGGGCCCAAATGAAGTTTTTTTGAGATCAAGATTCCCAATGATAGACAAAGGCATGATTGAGCCCCCAAAATGAATCTCCTCGATGATACCTTTCTAATGAGCTATCACACGCCTAAAACGGAGATCGTATGCAAAAGTTACGACCCCGGGAAGTGATGTACTCACTTACCCAAACGGGGCCCACATGACTTTTGGCGCTTCATCTCCCAAGGTTAGGTTTTTGGATGTCTAGGGTTTTTGGCATTCCTTCTTATTGTAAAAAAGGCCTTCAAAGCCTCATTGTAATCATCTTCTTGTGAATGCAAGTAGCCGTCACATCTCTTCTCAGAGATAAGCTGCCACCATTCGAGCGAGTCTTTCACTTTGTATTTTTACAGTCTCTGTACATTTCTTTGATTAATAGAAATCGTGTATTATTGTATATCTGTGTTTATGGTTGCATCTCTGATACATTTCTGTTATATTATTGAATATCTGCAATATCTATGTGCATTTCTTTATTATATCTCCGCTCTCATTTCGTGCCGAAAATAATCCAGATCAATGTCCTATCATACTTAAGGATATACCAGATTGCTCTGTACAGACTTGTGAATTTGCAGATGGGCCATAACTCATGCTACTATTTTCCGATGTATCTATCTCCATGTCTTCCGACGGTGTATTCACACTATTTTCTCTGATATTCAATCCTTCAGTAACACCATCATACCACAACTGATGTAAGATCAATCCATGTACCAGATTTGCAACTGGGTCATCCCGAAATTGAGGTTCTTGCATAACTCTGAAATATGTGAAAAGGGAAAAGGTAAGAAAAAAATATTAAAAGTCTGTACATTTCCGCTACACTCCCTTTCTGGGCCTTCAAAATGGTTTCCACTGATTTTTGTGTAAACGAAAGGATATACCAGATTGCTCCATCGTCATTACATGGTTTGGGGCTATTTTCTATGGATGGCATAAAGGTCTATTACGACGGATTAACTGAATTGATGGAGTACGTCAGACCATGTTATATCTACAAAGATTGGATACGAATAGTCCAATATACAAAAAGTATGTGAAGATATGGCTTGGCTACAAATTATATACAACTGAAAAACAATGATCAAAATAAAGGAGAAACTATCTACATTGATGGAAGGCCAAAAACAACGGGGAATATTGCAGGGTTTATAAACAGTACACGACCCACGACCACAAATAAGTGACCCAATTGCGTATTTGAGGGGCGTGAAGGAAACCATGTATTTGTATGCGCAATAAAATCAATAGCTGCAGCGGAAGAGATATTGATTGATTACAATAGCTCTTCTAATCTTGTGTTGTTAAGGGAGTGCAGTGGCCCACCTTAACAACACAACCACATTATTATGAGAACCAGTGTTGTTGCATTAGCACAACCCACACCTTGAAATGCTTGCTTAGCAACATTATTGCCGGGAGTGTGCCCTCCAGGTTTTGAACCTGGGTCATCATCAGTGCAAGCATTCTAGCTTGCTGCTATACCATGGCCTGACTGATGTCACAGTATTTGTACTATACTAAAGTTTGTGCATTGGCATAATTTACTGGTGGACCATTAGCATTTCTTAAGAAGTCTTAGATTTTCTTTACTTAAATTCTCTCTCATTAGATCGCTCTTTATATGAGCATGGAAACTCTCTCCTATGGAATTTGTTTGCATTATATTTTTTTATGGTTGGTTTTATGTTCGCAGTTCTAACTGAAAATTCTATGCACTGCTATTTGGATGGTTTGTTCCTGTTTATTTGTCTTGCAAACATTTCTATTAGCTCCTGAATTTCTTGTCTAGATTATGCTTGAAGATCAAATTGAATTGCAAATTCAGGCACTGATGGACTGCATTATTTGATATTTAAATTTTTACACTAATATTATCATCAGTTGTATTGTGCTCGTTTGATTGATTTGTATACATAATCAAAATCTGTCAAAATCAACACTTTTAGGTGCTTCAATGATATTTTTGGTAGCACACTAGAGCTTTTACAGACATGAAATGAATGACTTAATTTACCCATGATTTTACCATTGCTTCTAGATATGTTTCCCCAGAGTATGCAAATATAGGGTTGTTGAATGAAAGAAGTGACGTGTATAGTTTTGGGGTCCTCCTCCTAGAGGCTATCACTGGACCAGAACCAGTTGACTATGGTAGATCTGTAGGAGAGGTACGTCTATATTACATTATAACTGTATGCATTTTCTAGGTATAACCAAGAGGCTAAAAATGGATATACACTCATAAAATTCACATTGGAATAATTACATGGGCTCATGCTGCAGGTGAACCTTGTTGATTGGTTAAAGATGATGGTAGGGAATAGATGCTCTGAAGAAGTTCTAGATCCAAATCTGGAAGTAAATCCATCTACACAAGTTCTCAAGAACCCCGTGTTCCACACTTTTGGAGGTTCATGTTAATATCTTGCATATTGCTTTGGTCACCTCTGAGGCTCAATTAAGGAGCTCTTAATCATGGATGGAGCTCAACATTTCTGTAGCTCAAAGGTTGGCATTTTAGTTAAACAAATTTAGTTTCTATCGATAACTTGCCCATTCATGATGATTTGAGTATCTCTGGCATGCTTGAAGGCTTGAACTAAAGTTTGTTCAACAAGTTAGGAAGTTCATAAAATAAGCATCGTACAAATATCAACTGCCATATTACTATTTATTTACTGTGTAGTTTGGTTTGGACTTTTAACCTTCTGCTTCACAATTTTGGAGGTTCATGTAAATATCTTACATGTTGCTTTGGTTACCTCTGAGGCTCAAAATTGAGGATCTCTTAATCATGGATGAAGCTCAAAGGTTGGAATTTTAGTTAAGTTTTATATATCCTCGGCACTGTAGGCAATATAAAAGCTTTTCTTCATCTGAAGAAAGTGGTTCATGTACTCCATGAGTGTTATGTCAAACCCCTTGGCATACACAAAAGAAAGGCCTATACAGAGCATATAACGCTTAGCATTCGAACATGGTTTGGTCCAGTTTCATCATTACTCCTGTTCTTAAACATTGAGAATTCTTAACCTCAAGGAGAAACTTTGGAAGTGCTTTTCAGGGAAATTGATGTTCTCTTGATATGTGATAACTTGTCTATGTTCGACATTGAAATGCCATAATGGTTATGATATTATTAGTTGGTAGGTTTGATTAATTTTGTATGGTTTTTCTATGGACGCCATTTAGAGAAGAGGAGATGAACATGTAGTTAGACACAAGTTCATTTTTAAAGTGATTTGCCATGCACAAATTTTTCATACCTCATATTTTAGGTCTTCATGCTTGTGGAGATGATACCAAGAGTAATCCCATTAGGATAGAAGCTGTGAAAACATGTTTCATTGGGTAAAAGTTTGAAGGATCGGTTAGACGTGTATGAACTTAATGTCAATTCATTCACCATATTGGGTCTTTTTATCTCTTAGACACTCTTGAAAGAAAAAACCCAACCTTTAGTGCGAGGGAAAGCCTAAGGAAACTATTAAGTGGGTCACTAGCTGACACCTATATGACTTACTCCTCCTTTGGGCTTGGAATGAATATTAGGTCATGATATTGATATTGTATTTTTTTTTTAAATACCTACACAAAGGTGGCAATTGTGACATCTTTCACTCTCTTCCCATTGCTATTGCCACGTCCAAGACGTCTCTCTTTCCACCTCCAAGATTGTCGCTCCCATAGCAACCACGTCAGAGCTAGTAACTCTAGGCCGTCACTGTTGCCACTTGATGGACGTCGTTCTTTCCACGTCCAAGAGTGTTTCTCCCATAGCAACCACGTCGGAGCTAATACCTCGTCCCGTCGGTCTTGCCACCTTCAGAACGTCTCTCTTGCCACCTCTAAAACATCTCTCTTGCCACCTTTAAAATGTCTCTCTTGCCACCTTAAGAACGTCTCTTTTTCCACCTTTGAAACATCTCTCTTGCCACGTCTGAAACATCTCACTTGCCATGTTTGAAACATCGGTATTTCCAAGTTTGAAACATCCTGTTTTCCACGTTTGACATGTCAGTATTGCCACGTTTGAAACGTCCCTAGACGTCGGTCTTATGACGTCAATATGGGGTTGGACAATCCAATTTATGATGACACGTGGCATCATATAACATTGCAATACAGATGAAAACTAGGTCGTTGGAAAAACGATGTCCTATGAAACGACGTTTGAGGGGGTCTGAGGTTTGTCTGTCTTCCAACAATAGAAAGTGGAAATTGTGTCAAACGCACCATCAAAACTTGACCCAAATGCACTAGTGTCTACACGCACCTCACCAGATCCTCCTTCCCTGATTAGGTCACATCACAAATCCTTCTTACAATCTGTCTACACAAAGCACTTACAAAACACTTTCACTTAGCTCTGTAAGTCTCAACAATATGCACAAAGCATTCACAAGTATCTGCACTTAGCACAATCAGACTACAATCACATAGATTGCAGTGCTTACTACTTCTTACATCGCTTAGCTATCTATTTATACATTACAAAATAGGCCTCATCATGGGTAAACCCATGGTCCAACATCCCATACCCATTACATAAAACCTAAACCCAAAAGGTCCATAAGAGGGGGTGCGATCCCATGATCTCTGCTTTGCCTGGGCACTCCATCTTTGACTAGCCTGTCGAAGTCCCAAAAATGGTCAAACACGACAAAAGTTTCCACAAAACTTGGTTGAGGGCCAACATTAGTGGGTCACCCCCGAGCTAGGACTAAACTCCACCGGGAAAGGGATTCATATGCTAGGCAAGGACAACAAGAAGTTGCACCAGTTCACAGTAAGGATTTCCTCCAAAGAGCCACTTACCCCCATCACTCACAGACTCTCATTCCCCACATGCATGTCCCACCCCAGGAGTATAGATCTTCATAGTCACACAATCCATCGGCTACTCCACCTCCCTTCAAGGGCTTAAAAAACATGCTGGATAGGATTTCTTAGAGCTCTGTAGTTATTACTAGACTCCCTCTAGAAGAACTCACTTCCTCAACAAACTCTCTCACCTGGAGGTAATTTCTCACAGGCTTGACAACCCACTTCTTCAATCCATCTCCTCAACACACGGGAAAGGGTGATGTCAACAACAAAAACTGGATGTGGGGTACGGTAATGGCAGAACAAAACACAAGCAACCTATAGGGTACATTTTTAACAAAGATATCATTTTGGGCTCGTTGCAGAGGTTTGATATGGTCAAGGGTTCAACAATGGCATTCATGGTTTTACTGCTTTCCTGTTGGCTACATGTGTGAGTGGAAGGAATGGAAAAAGATCCTGAAATAATCAAAATCCCCACCTATATTTGCATGTGCTTGATATGACACATGGCACTCATGAAGCACATTCCTCTCCATTTGGAAGTCATTCCCCTTCCCAAAGGAACTTAGGATAAATTCATATCCTCCTCATAGAATTTAGAATAATAATATATATTATTCTCTAAGATTTAATCTCTTAAGCTTATCCCATTTTTCCATCCTCTCAACCCCATCCCTTACCCAACCTAGTGGATCCTAGTCCCCCATACTCTTTCATCGTGGTTGTTCTACACCCAATGATGCTTTTATATTAATGATTTGAATATTCACATATACAAAACAGGCTCATGGCCTTAGCATCCTAGGCTCTCTGGCCCAACTATCACATAAGTCTCCTATCTTATCATTACTTGTCTCACCAACCTATGAAACATGTTTACACTTCATGATTAAAAATCAGGGGCTCAGCCTTGGGGTATTACACATTACCTCTTATAACCCCTTAGGTTCATCACCTTGGTAATGGGGACATAAATAAATGTAATACCTAGTGAACATAGCACCAATGATAACTCCACAAATTAATTACATATGGGTTCCTTTAGTCAACACAAAATTGGGTGCATAAACATGGGTTGGGGCTAATGGTGTTGGATTTAGCTTTGATTGGTGGTTGAAAGATAAAAAATCAAAAACGTTGTCAGCCCAAATCTTATTTTCACAAATGTAACACCTGCTAGAGTTTAAGATTGATTGAGTGAACCTAAATCACATTCAGACCATGAGTTTAGGAAGCAACAGGTAGAGGAACCAAGGTAGCTTGATACCTGAAAGAGGATCCAACTATAGGAGGTAGAGCTTGTTACCTCCTTCCTATATAATTATTATATTTTTAAGGGAATTCATCCCTAGTATGTTACCAAGAACAAGGAAACAAAGAGGATATTGAAGAGGAAAAGGAAAATATGGAAGATGAAGAGGATTCAAGATGCACTTGATGAAACCTTGTAGTTTTCCCAGCGAAGACACAACTCTTTGGAAAATTCTTGGTAGCATTTTTGGTTAATCCCACACTACGATCACTCCAATCATCAAATATCCCTAGAAGAAGGGTATGGAAATAATCTGACGGTTTAAATTGCAATAGATCAACGGTTGAATAAAGCATGGGTTGTAAACATTACTATTAATTAATTTTGGTCCATGGATCTACATAGCGAAAACCGCTACATTGACGTGGTGGATTCTTATTTAGTGCACATCATTGAGGTGGTAGAGTATTACCACTTATGTAATTATCCATGCAACTAAAAGTAAAACCAGTCAACTTAAAAGGTGGTTTAGTATGGTTAATGCACTATGAGGTCATGAAAGATGGGCCCCGGAAATGAATATCAAATTAGGTGTTTCCAAGTGGACTAATTAAGTGTGCTTTTGTGACCACAAAGAAATATTTGGAAGCATGGTATGGCGATCACCTGACGATTTAAATTGCAACAGATCAACAGTTCTCAGTTAACACGGGTCATGAATGTATGTGTCACTTAATTTTTGTCCATCGATCCACATAGCAGAAACCACTATGTTGACATGGAAGATTCTCATTTATCGCACATCCTCTAGGTGGTAAAGTATTACCACTTATGTAATGATGCGCTACTAAAAGTAAAACCACTCAACTTCAAACGTGGTTTGGTATGGTAAGTGCGCTATGATGCCATGAAAGATGGGCCCCGAAAATGAATTATCAAATTCAGTGTTGCCAAGTGGACTGATAGATGGCTCCCGAAAAAGAAATATCAAATGAGGTGTTCCCAAGTGGGCTGGTTAGTGTGCTATACATCATGAAATATGGGCCCGAAAATGAAATATCTGAGGTGTTTCCAAGTGGACCGATTAAGTGCGTTATGATTGTATGATGCTAGTATTGATCATTCTTTGTTTTTCAACTATGGTTACTTCTGTGTAATTTCTAAATCCTCCATGGAAGATTATAGTGATAATTTTGGATTGTTGAAAACAATTAGGATTCTTTGATCATTTTGTTGGACATGTTCATAATATTGTATCTCATAATTCGTGGCGTGTAATAAGTATTGTATTTAATAAGAATTTATGAATAATTTGTATAAGTGTTGTACCATTGATACATAGTACAATAAAAGTATCATATGCATTATCAATAAATGTGGACTGTGTTATGTAATAAGTGTTTCATTTAATAAGATTTTGTTCATAATTTTTATAGAAGTGTTCTAGCGATACATATATATGTGTGTGTGTTATATTTCACAAACACTCTGATGTATAACAAATGAAAATTACATTCTATAAAATTGGGTAAACTATAAATTCTAAAGGTACTTGAAAAATTTACCCATCATAAAAAAATCACTTGACAGGGAGGGTGAACTTGAAATTCCATGCCTACTCGGTACAATGTCGAGTTTTGGAAGGAATAATAAACAAAATAGATTCAAATTTTGGTTTGTTGGGAAATAAATCTCCATCGGTATTTCAACTCTGTCAACTGGAAGTTTGTGTGGAAACATCAGCAGGTAAATTGTTCATCGATTTTAAAGCTCATTGAATCTTTTACTATTCTATTTGCCTATGTGAATAAAAATGGATGCTCAAAAGAAGCCTGTAAAAACAAAATGTCTAGCCAAACCCCCTTCTGAAGACCAACATTTATCTGATAGAGATGGGGAAATTTATGAAACTAAGATGACTGAAACTACTCCCTATAAGATAAGACAATCCTCCTATGGTAGGTTCATGGATTCCTGTGATCGAATTTGAACCTGGGAGTTAGAACTCACCAAATATATTATACATGAGACCTATGATTTTCCTGAGCTAGTATCCCTCTGTGCCCAATGCTATCATCCTCAACGACGCTATGTGTTATCAATAGATGGGTCTATGGCCATCTTTAATATAATCCCCATAGCCATTTCCCAAATGTTGGCCTTACCTTAAAACCTTGATTTAAAGATGTTACAAGAGGAATTCTTAATAGGAAAATATAGGTCTTTGTAACAAAACCCGAAAGTGAGCCTTTTACAGAGATATATGGGCAAGGGATATTTTGTTCCATAATCCCTACCACCATATAAAGTTGATATCCTTCTCGACACTGGAAGGGAATCCATTTCTATGATGTGCTTAATCATAGGATATGAACATGATAATACCATCGATGAAACAATTCTACATGATACTCCTTTGGTGAAATTCAATTATGTAAAGTACCTAGATGCAATTCATTTGTAGTTCGAGAATTTCAACGTAACAAGGTGTTTTAGAAACTAGTCATATTTGGTATACCTCATTTTGTATTTTTAGTCCTTCAATTTCAAGCATATTGAAACAAAAACATAGGATGAGCTAGGTAACCCTTCTTTTGTGATTGAATGGACACCTTTAGTGAGCAAGCATGCTAAAAATGAGGGATTTACTAGATTTGTTGATAAAATCATGTACACTGTTTGAATTTGTTGATAAAATCTAGTAATTTAATGTTTGAATTCACCCTGAATGCAAGATTTTACTACAATTGAACCCATAGACAAGAGTGGGAGACTGGTACCTGTATAAGGATTGTAAAATTATAAGGGTGTATGGTTGCGAGTTTACACCTTTCAAGTTACTTGTCTATTTAACTACCATATTTTTTTTGGAGTATATACGCCGGAGATTCAATTCAATTCAAATTCATTTTGCTTCTACAAATCGCAAGATCACTTTTAAGTTTCCACAAGATGTTGGTGATTTTATTGTGAGATCAAGAGAAGCTCAAAATGTTGTTTAGAGAATCTTGGATGCATTGGATCGGATTCATGGAAACCCCTAGAAATATGATCCACATAAAATCATTTCAAATAGGATAATTAAATTGGGTTTGGGCCCCTACTTTCATCAACCCATTCCTGAGCTAGAAAAATTGCCAAACATGGATAGTTGAGGTCATGTTTTAGACTTAATGAAGGGAGGCCTTCAACAACAAATTGAAGTTGATAGAATAAATTCACAAATGGTTTCAGGTCCTTAAGTCCATGTTGATGTGAGTTTTGAGAATATAGGATAATATAAAAAAAGGAGGATAATAGAAACAAAAGGTGGATAATAGAAACAAAAGAGGGGAACATGAAGCCACTAGTGAAATGGATGCGATGAAATATAATCACATGAACCAGAAATAAAAAAGTCAAGAATTGAAGAGGCAATAGAGCAAGATGTGAATTCAGATGAAATCGTCTCACTAGAGGAAACCTATGAGGAGCCTATGGATAAAGAGGTTTTCTCTTTAGCTCATTTTCTTTCAGCTTTGGTTTCTAGAGAAGAAATTCAAAAAATAGGGACATCATCTATTGGAGGTGAACAACATCCTAAAGTGGATCTTTTCATTTTAGTGATATCAATATACAAAATAGTCAAGCCAACAAGCAAATCTACCCCCAAACATGGAAAAAGGACCAACCACAACCCAAATTACTCTCTATTGTTGATTTGAAAGAGGGATTATTAAAAATTGTTGTTCTTGAGCCAATCTCATAAAATATTTAGTCAATTGATGATTATGAATCTACCCATATGACATACAAATTAGATAATATTCATTCTACTGAAAAAATTGATTTACATAGGAAGACATGAGAGGTGGTTTTTCAGTGATCTGTTAAAAGCTACTGCCAGAAAGAGTAAGATGGAGAAAATGGTTAGGAAAGTTGTGAATCAATTGAGACATGAAAAATGGTCAAATAAGGAAAAGAAGGTTAAAATAATAAACCTACAAGAAAATGTCATTGCTCTAGGTGCAAACCCGAATTATCCTAAACTCGTTCAAGCTCTTGTGAAGGAAAATAATGTAGAGATATAGGTGTTGAAAGAAAAGCATAAGATTCCAACCAAAGAACATGTACAAACCAAGGAGCTAATGGAATTTCAACAACAACAAGAAAAATTGGTCGAGTGGGTGATGGAACTGAATGAGAAGGTCAACCAGTATGAAACCTTGTTTTGAAATTGGAAAAAGAGAAACAAGAAGCCACAACAGTAAAACCTCCTCCTCCATCTCAAGTGTCATCAGAGGTAACACCAAAATATTATTCAGAACAATTGGATAAAATTGTATCAAAATCAAATCTTGAGGAGGTGGAAGTAGAACAACTCAAGATAATCGTTTCAACACAAGAAGAACAAGTTGATATTCTACTTGAATAGATTAAAGAAAGAGAGTTTCTCATGAGTGAATCTGAGAAGACTAAGAAAAAGATACAAAAATATATGGACCGAGCTAATCGTAAATTTATTGGCAAGAATTATTTAATTGGAGCTAAACATATACTATGGGACTGAATGATTGCAAAGGTATCCTAGGTAGGGAAGCATTTTACTCTGCTACAAGATGCATGATCTTTAGCTTGCCAAGTTCAACAAAGAATAGATAAAATTGGGACTGAATTGGGTGATAAGCCTCTAATTGTTGATAATCTTATTAAATTGTTAAATACAATATCTTGGGATGAGTTGAAGACATTAGGAGTCAATGAAAAAATTTCATTTACAGTGGATTCCACCAGATTACTTACAAAGAAGCAATTGGTCCAAAATGCTCAAACTTTGTGCAATGAATTTTTTTAAGGGTGGTCAATTATTTAGAAATAAACTCATATTTGTATTTCAAAAGAGAATACCATCATTTTGGGATGAAAATGATGATTTTTTTTTTGAAGAGGCTTATAAAACATTAATCCTTCATTGAAGAAATGATGTACACAAATTTCAAGATATGGAAGGATGTAACGTACCCAACCACCCACAAGTGGGGCATGCTACTTCAAGCTCGTTTATGAACTAATTTCGAATTTCGATAAATTTTTAATTAATTAAGAGGCATGAAATATTCACATGAAGAGATCAAGATTCATGCTACAACATACATAATGTTTAAACATGCCATGCATAGAAATAACCAGCAATTAGGCACATCAAAACGCACATCTCAGAGATATTAATCGATACACAGCGGAAATAAATGTATAAGCAGAGAAACAGATGAAAAATATCACTTATATTTAATGAAATGAATCACCAACTGGATGCATACCAAGGACGTTCCACCCAACCTTAGACACTGCTGTTCTAAGTCTGAACAACAATGTCACCCCTGAGCTAGGGATATGAATCCACAATGATGGTTCCATAATGTCACTCAGCTTCCCAAACCAATCAACACTCAAGATCTCACAGGCTTCTTAGCACACACAACAATCCAAAGTATGCCATCTCTCTTCTACCCAGCCTGTACAACCCAAGAGAATGGAGCCCCTTGTTTTCCACACAATCCCTCAGGATTTCCACCTCCTTCCAGGTCTCTAGTGCATCTGGTCAAGAATCTGGGACTCTCAGGATTCACAGATGTGGGAAAAAATTAACACATTCCCATGCATCTTAGACATGCAGAAATTAATTCATGGATGGAATACACTAGCAGTCATTACTTCCAACAAAACCATGGCTCCTCTCCACAATTCATTTTTCTTTCCCAGGCCAAGATTAAAATGAATGAGGAATGAAGAGTGGGTGAAAGAACAGATGGAGAGATAACATAATGAAAGGTGTGAACAATGAACAATGAAAAATGAGTGAGTGAGTGGACCCCCAAACAAACCAAAAATGGGTTTATGTATTTCTAGGAATTAAAGAACTACATGGCATTCCCCCAAGAAGATCATGTAATTGATATTCTCCATTAAAAAAAAATGGGTAAATTAAAATATAAAATAAACACTTATCCCCTCAATCCCCCTCTCTTGTGGAATCATATCCCTCTATAACTCTTGTCCTTGTCTGTCTAGTAGCCAATGATGTATTTATTATTAATAATGATCAAAACATTACATTTCCTAGGAACATTGGCCTCTTTTAATTGTTTGGACACTCTTCCCTTTCATAAATCCACAAAATACATTATTTAATATGGGGCTCAAAACTAGGGTATTACATTCCCCTCCCCCTTATTTTGGCACCGTCCTCAGTGCATATACAAAACATAAATCAAAATTTCAAAATTTATTCAAAAATTTGTGTGTACTATGCCTGCATGGTATCTTCATTCTCCCAAGTAGCATCTTCAGGACTGTAGCAGGTCCCTTGGACATTTACCAGCTCTATAACTCGATTCCAGAGCATTTTGAATTTTCTGTCCAATATCTGCATTGGCTGGACCTGAAATTCTCCCTCTGTCTCTACCTAAATTAGATGTCAATCAATAAAATGGTTAGGATCATGTACATATTTTTTTAGCAAAGAAACATGAAATAAATTATGCACATTCATGGAAGCATGTGATGCAATCATGTATGCAACTGGTCCTATTCTGCCCAATATCTCAAATGGACCACAGAATTTGGCTGCTAGATTTGTACAACTACCCAAATTTAAATATATCTTATGGGGCTTCACTTTTAAAAGCACATGCTCCCCCACTTTAAAGTCTCTAGATGTCCCGTTCTTATCTGCATAAATTTTCTGTCTATCTTGAGATGTCTTTAAATTCTTCTTAATTCTAACCATCTGGTCTTCCATATCCTTGAGCAATTCTGGCCCAAGTACCACTCTATCTGCTGGGTTGTCCCACCTCATTGGAGAATTGCATTTCCTACCATACAAAGCTTCAAATGGTCTCATTTTCAATAAATCTTGATACCCATTATTATAGGAAAACTCAACCAAGTGCAAGTAATCCTCCCACTTAGATGGATTATCTATCACATACTGTTGAATAATGTTTTCATTGATGCCAAAGGATGATTGATTGATTGATGTCAACGGATTGATGTCAAGGAATTGATTGATGCCAAAGGATGATTGAATGATTTCAAAGGTCAAAGGTTTGATTTCAAATGATTGATGTTGATTGATGTCAAATTAACAATGTCTTATCATAGTATATTGATGAAGTATGTATTGTCATTGATGTGAATGGATTGATGTAAAGTGGAATCACAGTCATATGATGTCATGCATAGATGAATATGGATTGATGTGTTGTCATTGATGGTTTGATGCATTCATGTATTGATCGTTGGATCATGTGATCATGCATGGAATCAATGACAAAGGGACAATGTCATAGTGATATATTGTCACAATGATATATTGGTGTAAAGATGACTCATTATTGTCTTGTCATGGTTGTACAAATGGATGAACTCCAAAGTGGTCCCCTTATGGTGAAATCCCTCATGGAAAGACGCTTTGCAGAAAACTCCAAAGTGGTTCCCTTATGGTGAAATCCCTCATGGGAAGACACTTTGCGGTTGAGTTATCCTAGAAGTATGGTTAGGTAACCCATGCTTAATTATGGATTAATGAGATGAAGATAAGTGAATTTATCAGTGAAACTATCCTAGATGGATAGTGCTTGTCATGCCATTTCTAGTGGTATGTGGAACATCACATAAATCCTCACGATTTGAGAGTTATGGCCCTACGCAATTGGAGGACCCTCATATGTTGGCTTGAAGCCCAAAAAGGTCAAAGAAGTCAAAGTTCTTGCAAAGAAGGAGGCTTATTTAAATAATAAAGTGAAGTAACAAAGTCAAGGAGGATTATCTAAATATTAAAGTGAACTGACAAAATCAAAGAGGATTATTTAAATAATAAAGAGAAGTGACAAAGTCAAGGAGGATTATTTAAATAATAAAGTAAATGGAGAACTTTCTATTTGTGGAAAGTAGTTATGAGAAGGTTAACCCTAAAATGAGGAAAGAGGGTTAAGTGGTCAAGTGGCTATTGGATACATGGACAAGTGGAAAATTAGGCAAAGTTGAACTTAAGTGATTATGTGGACAAAGTTGTTATGTGGGAAAAGTGACCTAGAAGATGCTTTTAAGGAAACTACTTGGAGAGTATAAATAAGAGGCAAGGGTCTCTTGTGAAATGAATATCTTGAGAATATCTTGAAGATCTATTCTGAGAGAGAGATTATGTGGAGGATCTCATGGACGCATCAATGTTTTCGTAAGTCTGAGGTCTTGATGGAAAAAGTTTCAGAAGTTTAGAAACCCTATTTTCTAAGGCGTACGCGGGCTGACTGTGTATATGGTGCGTACACACTGAGGCTTACATGGGTTGGAAGTGTATAGGGTTTGTACATGTTGGTAAATCCATGAAACTTGAGAAGAAGAAGATGCATAGGTTCTATATTCTAAGATCAAGCTCCCATGAAGGTCTACATTGCTAAGATACATCAGATCTATCCATTGGTTCAAAAGGTATGGTCACATAGTTGTCTTGATGGATACTCTTGCTTGTTGTATGGTGAATGCTTAAGGCATTCTTGGTATGTCTGTTGTGATTTGGTTTGTGTTGGTTGATGGAGTGAGAAACACTCTCATAATTCAATACTGATATGATTTCTATAGTATACTAGTTGCTTATACATGATTGAGTAGCATTCATATTGTATGGTTGAGAAGCATAAGTAAGTTGTTGGAGAGCTTGGATGTGTTGTGATTGGTTATGGTTCATATTGGAGAATGAAATACAGAAGTGAATGGGACTAAAGGCTGCAGAGGATATGAGGTTATATTGAAGAGATAACCCTAAGTAACTCAGAAGAGATACGCAGGCTGTAGTACAGACTGGCCGCATACATATGCTGAGTCTTGTGCCTCATCTCAGTTGGTGCTGAGTGTGTAAGCTGAGTCTTGCATTATAGAGCTGATTCTCTTGTAGAGTTGTACTCTATTCAGTTGTTGTTGATAACCCAAGTATTGTAGTCCATAATAAAAAGAAAATTGTACATATATCTTGTGTTCTTTATGTTCCTTGTGGTGATGGTTTATTGATGATATATGTTGTTGTTATCTTTTTCTGATGTATATTTACATTTGATTGGTTATGAATGATAGTAATGAGTAATGAGTAAATGGTGATTGCTAAATAAGAATTTTGTTAAGGGGAAATGTTTTGAAAAGGATCCCCACACTCATTCACCCCCCCTCTAAGTGTGGTCGGTGTGTTCAACAATTGGTATCAGAGCATGCCTTCAATATAAGCCTTAACAAGCTTGGAGGAGATCCATGGACACACAAATGGATGATGAAGTTCCAATCCTTGATGAGGAAAATTATTCTACATGGAGAATAGAAATGAAAGTGCACTTGAAGGAAATGGGAGTGGGAATTTGGAAGAAAGCTATTGGTGGATTAGTTCCTTTGAAGAACAAGTCAAAGTTTGCAGCTCAAAGGCAAGAAAATAAGAATGATGCATTGGCTCTCAAGACAATTCTTAGTGGACTCTCAAGTTATATCAAAGAAAGCATGGTACAATGCAATACCACCAAGGATCTATGGCTAAATCTAGAGGAGGCATACCAAAGCAAGGAGGAAGATCTTGAAGACAATTCCATCAAGAACAATGAAGTTAAAGAATCTCCAAAAACTCTTGATTGCATTATTTCTAAATGTGATGATGTTGGAAAAAAGGAAGATCTTGAAGACATTTCAAATGAAGGTAAAGAATCATGTGATGATGTTGTCAAAAGGGAAGATCTTGAAGAGATTTCAAATGAAGGTAAAGAATCTTCACAAACCCTTGATTGCAATAATTCAAAATGCGATGATGTTGAATATTTCTAAGTGAAGAGGAAAATCTAGAAATAGTTTGTGTATAATCAATTGATTGTTATCCCATGGAAGAAGTAGAAGAAAAACTATCAGAGCTTAAAGAGAAAATTGAAAGGGGCCTATATGAATACATCAATGACCATTATTATATAGACTATAGCTATCTTTTGGATAACACTAAAAAGTTTCTTAAGAAGAGTCAAAGGCACATATTGAAGTTAAAGGAAATGCTCAAAGAAAAAAAAGAGAGTAAAAAGACTCAATTATAAGAAAAGGAAGAAAAGACAACAAGACTAAAGAATTGAAAATAAGATAAGAAGGTAGATGATGAAATTAGTAAAATTCTTAAAATTATTGTCCATCTCAAGACCCAAATTGAAGAAGCCAAAAGGGTAGAGGAAATATTGAAGAAACAAGTAAATGAAAAGGAAGAGTCATGTCATAAGTTAGAAGATGAAGTTGTTAATCTTATAAAGAAAGTGGAGAAGTCCAACAAATTCTTGAATATGATAAATCAGGTCTTGGATACAAGAGTGAAGCTACAAATTTTGAAGCAAGAGCCTCAAAGAAGCATGAGGTAAGTTCCTCACTCTCAAAGGATGAAGACAATGTTGCAAGTCAACCATCCACACAAGGAAAATAAAATTTCAAAAGAACAAAGCAAGGAACACATAAAGAAGCCATCTTTACACCTCAAAAGGGATGGACACCAAAGCAAAGGTATGAAAGTGTTTTTCATGGTCAATGTTATTCATGTAACAAATATGGTCATAGAGCTTTGGAATGCAGATCTTATGCAAGGAGAAATAATTTGTAATATACCAGATATAAAAAGTATGCAGTACATAAATAAAATGATAGAAATGGCAGAATAACAGTAATATAACCAACATAATCTCCACAATAACACATAAATGATATAAGAACAACAACTGAAATAGCACTTGATTCAGAAAGAAATGTTCATGGGCCTCTTCGAGGGGGCAACCTCTAGTCGAGCAACACTCTATTACAATAATCTCAAAACTAGGGTTCTCATACCCTTGACTCCTATTTATACTAAATATGTCTATCAAAAGAAGCATCTAGAGGAAGATCCTTCTAGAAGTGGAAGCTTCTATTAGGTCTTCTTACATCCGCCTTATCATATTTTATTGAAAGGCCTTATTAATATTGACCTTTATTACATCCTAATATATTATTCTACCTATGTGTGGGTTAGGACCCTAACATGTCCGCCCCCTTAAAAATAGCGTTGTCCTCAAGGATTGAGATGTGGAAATTGTTGCAGAATGGTAGCTGGTTCCCAAGTGGCATCTACTGGAGTTGTATCTTTCCACTAGACTAGCACTTCCTTGATGGTTCTCTAACATAGGCAATGCTCACGCTGGTCCAAAACTGCTTCTGGCTGTAGCCAAATGGATCCTTCTTCAGCTAACTTAGGAAGGTTGGTTTGAATTTGGCACCTAGTTCCAATCACCTTCTTTAAGCATGAAACATGAAAAACAAGATGTAGCTTCGAATGACTGGGCAGAGCTAACTGATAGACTACTTTTCCCACACGCTTGAGAACTGTATAAGGAACATAAAATTTGGGTGCTAGCTTCTGACAATGCTCAACCTTGAGGGAAGTTTGCTTGTAAGGTTGCAGTCACAGAAACACCTGATCCTCTTCTGCAAATTGGCATTCAGAGTGACCTTGATCTACTTGTTGCTTCATGTGATTATGTGCCATGACCAAGTTCTCTTTGAGGGTATGGAGAATAGCCTCTCGAACTGTAAGTGTTTGGTCAACCGCCTGGACCTTCGAGGTACCCATTAAGTATGAGAGAATTGAAGGTGGCTTCTATCCATATACCGCTTCAAAAGGAGTCATGCGTGTAGCTGTATGGTAGGAAGTGTTGTACCACCATTCAACTAGGGGTAACCATTGAGCCCACTTATTTTTCTTTTCAGAGGAAAAACACCTCAGATATGTTTCCAAACACTTGTTGACAACTTCTATTTGACTATTAGTCTGGGAATGATAAGCTATGATGAGATGCAATTGGTTGCCCTGTAGCTTGAACAATTCTTACCAAAAGTTACTTGTGAAAGTTGGGTCACGATCATAAACAATAGAGTGCGGCATGCCATGAAGTTTGAAGACTTGGTCCATGAAAATTTAAGCCACCCTGGATGCTGTAAATGGGTGTTGAAGAGCACAGAAATGAGCATACTTGAGAAGGCAATCAACAACCACCATTATGACTGATTTATTTCCCAATTTGGGTAAGATGGTAATAAAGTCCATATAGATATCCTTACAAATAGCAGGTGGAATCGGAAGTGGTTGTAGTGTGCCTGGATATTTGACTGTTTCTCCCTTGTTTCTTTAACACACATCACATTCAATGACAAAATTACGGATGTCCTGTTTCATACCATCCCAGAAAAAGAACGTTTGACCCTGTCATAGGTTTTGGTAAACTCGGAGTGCCTCGCTGTGGGTGTAGCATGAAGCTCAAAAAGTACTATGGATTTAAGATTTGATTGTTTACTTAAATACAAATGACCTTTGTATCAAATCTCATCATGGAGCCAAGAGTACCCTGGGGGAGTTGGAGCATTGGACTGCAATTGATGGATCAAATGTGAACATTTGGGATCTTGTAGCCATTCCTGGCGAAAGGCTTGGAGCCAATCTAGTACAATGAAGGAAAGAGAAAAAAGGGATCCTTCATCTTCATATTTTCAGGAAAGTGCATCCACCACCACATTGTCTTTGCCTTTCTTATAAATGATCTCATAATCATATCCAAAGAGATTAGTCACCCATTTTTGTTGCTCTGGGGAGGAAATGCGTTGTTCCGGAAAATACTTGAGTCTTTGATGGTTGGTCTTAATTTGGAAACGTTGCCCCAATAGATAAGGGTGCCACAGATCAATGGCGTGCAGAATAGCCATCATTTCCTTTTCATAGATGGATTTTCCTAGATTCCTGTAAGATAGTTTCTTGCTAGTAAAGGCTAGAGGTCAACCCTCTTGCATAAGAACAACACCAATTCCTTTCCCTGAGGAATCACATTCCAACACAAAGGTCTTTGTGAAATCAGGAAGGGCCAGAACTAGAGTGGTGCACATGGCCATCTTCAAGGTTTGAAAAGCTTGAGCAGCGACTGGAGTCCAAGTGAAGGAGTTCTTTTTGAGGAGAGCAATGAGAGGTGCTGAAATATTTCCATAATTCTTAACAAACTTGCGATAATACCCTGTTAACCCATAAATCGCTGTAATCTTTTGAGAGTCTTTGGGTACGGCCAGTCTTACATAGCTTCAATCTTTTTCGGATCCACCTTGACGCCATCCTTGCCAACCAAATGACCCAAGTATTCTACTTCTGAGGCGCAAAAAGAACATTTAGATTGTTTCAGGAAAATTTGGTGCTGAGAGAGTAGATGGAGAAATCGATCCACATGAGTAAGATGGTCTGTCCAGGTTTTTCTATAGATGAGGATCTCATCAAAGAAAACTAAGACAAAATGACAGAGAAAAGGATGGAATACATGGTTCATGAGGTTTTGGAAGGTGGAGGGGGCATTACACAAGCCAAAGGGCATGACCAAAAAAACATAGTGGCTCTCATGAGTTCTAAAGGCAGTCTTGGGAATGTATACCTCTTTCATACATATCTGGTGGTAGCCTGAGCGAAGATCAAGTTTAGTAAATAATTGGGCACCACTCAATTCATCCAGGAGGTCATCAATGACAGGTATGGGAGATTTGTCTTTAAAGGTTGGTTTGTTAAGGGCACGAAAGTCAGGACACATTCACCAAGAACCTTCTTTCTTCAGGACCATGACTACAGGAGAAGAGTAGGGGCTCATACTAGGACGGATAACGCTTTCACTAAGGAGTTCCTGGACCATTTTTTCAATTTCATTTTTTTGTGAAAAGGGGTGGCAATACGGACGGATATTGGGAGGAAGGCTTCCGGGTACAAGGGGAATGGAATGATCATGAACACCACAGGAAGGAGGGAGTCCTTGGGGAGTGGAAAATAACATTTGATGTTTAGAGAGGAGGGCTTGGAGGTCTTGCGGCACCGAGGGTGTCTCTGTTGCTTGTATGGCATGGAGTTGGGCAATAACACTAGAATGACCTTTTTTGAGCAGCTTTTCTGATGCAGGAGCATCGCTCCAAGCCAACTACGTGCCATCCAACCAACACATCAAAGTGTTCATTCAATGGAAGGAGAGAGACGCATCCCTCTCGTTTTTCAAAATCTGAAAATTGCCTTAAATGGTTGTAAGGCTGAGATATAGATCCGATTCAGACTAGACAACCATTCAATGTAATTGAATGTAAATTAATGAGAGTTGGTGAGATGGAGGGAAGAGCTTGAGGAGCCCCTATTTGTAAAAAATATCTTCTTTGTATCTAGATTTAGTTCAGAGAGTAGAACAAAGAATAGGTTAGATAGGAGAGGAGAGCCGAGACTCTGTTGTAGTCTGAGCTCGAACACATTGTAATCAGGCATTCTTGATTAATAAAAACAATAGAAGTTTTTCCTGCATGTTGTTGTTCATGTGTTTGTGAGTTCATGAATGAATGTCTTTATGTGTTGATGATATGTTGTAGATGTATGTAGATGTGCATTTGTAGGGATAGATAGATTTTCCTATCTGAGAGTTCTTTGATTTCAGGTTTGGATTCTTTGTGGTTTCATGCAAGAGTGCATGACAGAGTACTGCAGTCTCTGAAAACTAGTACATGAGTGCACTTCTGAATTCTATGTCAGACAAAGATGTGCTAGGAGGGTGCACTGCTAAAGTCA
The DNA here is from genome assembly GCA_900067695.1 of Picea abies. NCBI lineage: Eukaryota > Viridiplantae > Streptophyta > Pinopsida > Pinales > Pinaceae > Picea > Picea abies. Next base: position 20,865 of record CBVK0100154036.1, read on the forward strand.
TTGACTCAACGAGGAAGCCTCAAGGTTGCTGAACACCTTGAAGGAGAAACTGTGAAGAGGAGAGCACAGAGAGGAGAAGAAGAATTGTGGAGAATTTTGTAAAGGCTCTGCCAGGAGGGAATTGAGAAAATGCACAGGATGCATTGAGGAGAACTCTGTTTCAAGTTTGGTGAGAAGACATAGTCACTGGGGATTCTGGAGAACTCTACCAGGTGGGCATTGAGTTGGTGCAAGTGTGCACAGAAGGAACTCTTGTTTGAGTTCATAGAGAAGAGAAGTGTCACAGGAGAAGACACTCATAGGGTTACTAAACACCCTACAGGCTCAACAAAGCGTGCTTGAGCAGGAAGTTTCCAGAGGGCACTTACATCCCTTCAAGGAGAGAAAGGGACAGAGACACTTTGAGGTCAGGGCCACAGATAAGCTCAGAAGAGATAACACCATTTCATGAAAAGGTCCTGTAAGAGGTTGTAGAGTTCAAAGGAACCTTTAAGATTCAGAGAAATAAAGCTCAGGAGGAGGAATGTCTCTTAGAATACAAGCGGGAACCAAGGTTACAGGCTTCACAATAGAGACAAAGGCCGAGGCCTTTTGGAGCAAGAAATATTCCAAGGGAAAGGAAGAAGGGAATGCTCAAGGTAGAACACAACTGTTGTTAGATCAGTTGGAAAGGCGAGATCTAGATCATTGAAGTCTACATCCAGATGCATGTAGGAAAGCGCACAAGGAAGAGAAATAGATTTGGACCATCAGATCTAATGCAAAGGACCGATAGCCATAGGATCCGGAGGAAGGCGCACGGATTTTAACCTCTGGGAGGTCACACAAGAGAAGATCTGAAACAGATGGTGGAGACACTTCATGGAGAAGTGAAAAATCCCATGGGCCGTTGGATCATTTTCGTGAATTTGGGAATCGTGAGGTTGGAGTGCAGGCCAAATCATTGGTTTCTCCAAGTCATGAATTGTGAAAGGGGTAATAGGAGCTGAATTGAATGGTGGAGACACTTCGTGGAGAGTGAAAAATGTCATGAGTCGTTGGATCTCGTAGAGTAGCGAGGGGATTAAGCAAGTGTCATCCAACACTCTAAGACCTAGGAGGAGTAGAGACCATTGGATGAGAAGCAACAGAAGCCATTGATTCCCCTTTGGAGTGGAGTTTCGGCATTTTAGGGTTCGACATTTTAGAAATTTCGATGAAAAGGAGTTGGGGCACTTTGCGTTGGAAACCTCAAAGTCGCGAAACGTGACGTGTATTTCGATTAGGGCTGTGGTCACAGAGGAAGCAGTCGAATGGACTGAGATTAGGTCATGGGCTAATCATCGTTAATCCTATTTCGAAATTTCGGTATTTCAGGGTTCGGGAAGTAGAGGAGGCTGTGATTTTGGAATTGAGAGTTTCAAACTCTCGGTTCACGAAATCCCAAAAGATCCAGAGCCATCGGATCAAGGAAGATCTCAGTCGTAGATCACGTGGGAGGTGAGGCTTCAGGAATTTGAGAATCAGAGATTCAAAAGGTAAGGAAACTCTCTGCTGTGGATTTTTTCAAGTCACGAAATCCTGAAGAGTGAAAGGAAAAATTATCGAAACGTTGAGGGACAATAGCCGTTGGGCCCCAATCGGGTTTTGGAGTTTCGGGACTCAAGAGGTAGAGTTGCATGGTCAACACAACTCCTGAAATCACAAAGAGAGAAACGCCGAAAGGTGCGCACCAAGTATTATTCAAAGGATACGTGCGACGAACGTCAAAGGAGTGGTCAAGGTTCGGTGAAAACCCCAAAAGGCCGTCGATCTTGCCAAAGGAGAAATTTTAGAATTCAGGGAATCATAAGGGAAGAGGAATGATTGTTGGTTGTTCTCTCAAGTCCTGAAAAGCCAAAATTAGTGGGAAACAAGTGGCATGTGTTCAATGCATTATAGGAGTCAACCTTCTTTGACATTTTAGGTTTTCAAAGGTTGAAGAGTCAAGGAACTTACATCAGGATTCGCAAAGTCGCGAAATCTGAAATTCCTTTTTCGGTAAAAGTCTCGATCATATTTGTTGATCAGGTGTGTAGAGTTAGCACCCTATGTTTGATCACGTAGGCATAACTCATAAGGACCTGTGGATACACCCTTGTGTGTGTGAGATATTCCCTGTGGGGAAAATCGAAGAGTCAATCTGACTTAGGGAAAGGTTTAGAACGATCCTAAGACCGAGAGTTCACGCAGAATCTGCTAAGGTAGGGGGTGCTGCATCAGTTGTGGTATCAGAGCTTGATTTTGTCTATATATTATAGGTAGAGGGAGCCAGAGGAAAAGGAAGACAGAGTGTTGAAGCTTTGTGATGATTGTTGCAAGGTGCGCAACAGTCAATAGACAGTCAGGAGGACTGTAGGAAAGGCTAGAAGCACTCACAGTTGCAGAGTGACAACAACAAGTTTTCCAGGAGGGAAGACAAGAACAGGAAGATGGCTACTCAAGGCCATGGATGTGGTGGAAAGAAGAACCATCAACAATAGAGAAAAGATGAGATGGATGAAGAGATCACTGAGATAAGGGCGAGAATGGAAGAGTTTGCACTGCAGATGCAACAGGATGCAAAGCCACATTAGGTATATGAATGGCCCATAAAAAGAAGAGTAAGGTGGCTAGTTCAGTATTTATTGGCCCAAAGGCAATGAAGACTGCTAAAGGAATGGCTAAGGCATGTTAGAAGCCTCGGTGATAGAGAAGGAGCGGTTCACACTTGTGAACCAGAGACTGGGAGAAATCTCAGTGATGATGAGGAGAAGAGATCATTGGAAGATCTCATGAACTTCCAGGAAAGCAGTGAAGAAGGTTCAAATTGCTAGATGGGCAATGAGATGGGATCATTGGAGGATCTTAGAGACTTCCAGGAGGGCAGAGAAGAAATCCTATACTGCCAAGTGGGCAAGGGAGAGAAGATGAACTCAAAGGTGAGTTCATATCAACAAGAGGAGCTGATAGAGAAGAAAGGTTAGAAAAGTATTATGATCATTGGAGGAATTTGGATATTCCTACCAAGTAGCCAAGATGAGGCCAGGGAAGATGTTGCGGGTACAACAACAAAAGGACAACCAACAGAGACTGTCAAAGAGAAAGAAGAAATGGAGCAGACGTCAAAATTTGCCCCAGTAGAAGAAGAGCATGCAAATAAGATGTTCACTCCATGGGAGTTGGAGTTAGAAATGCTGGAGGATTGGTTAAACCATCCAGAACTAGTAGATGAATACCATGAGCAGACAGTCATGGAGATTTCGAGAGAAGAGCATTTGAAGAAATTGCTTGAAAATTTCAGCCAGGTAGCTGAACAGATGATAACTGTAGTGTCGAGGCATGCAACAAAAGATGAAGGAGAATTCCAGTCTGAGGAGCAGTTTGAGGAAGCTGGAATTCAACCAGCACAAGGTGAAATGGTAGAAGAAAGTCTGTTAGAGTAGATGACTAAAAAACAGATCAGTCAAGAAGATAAGACTGCAAAGCTGAATTTTGTAGCAGGTTGGAAAGTTGAGGCCACAGATGAAGAAGATAACATAGGGGATTAGGATGATCTACCCATTTGCAGAGAAGAAGTGCAATAGAGCAGGCTGCAAAAGGAGAGCCAGCCTTGGGAGCAGCTGGACGAGATAATTGAGGGGATCAGAAGGTTGATGATTAGATCAGCAGAAGTGGTCAGCAAAGGGAAGCTGAACAACAAGGGACTTGCAATAGTAGCAGGGCAGCAGATGCAACAGCAGGAGTAAAGCGATGGAGTGGATGGACAACTCCAAAGAACTGTTGAGGATCTAGGTGGATTTCGATAGCCATGCTGGGAAGCTCATGAGCATGAGCTCATGAATTTTTCACAGTAGAGGAGTATGATGCAGAAGCATCACTCCAAGCCAGCTACGCGCCATCCAACCAACACATCAAAGTGCGCATTCAGTGGAAGGAGAGAGATGCAGCCCTCTCATGTTTCAAAATTTGAAAATTTCCTTAAATGGTTGTAAGGCTAATATATAGATCCGATTCGGACTAGACAACCATTCAATGTAATTGAATGTAAATTAATGAGAGTTGGTGAGATGGAGGGAAGAGCTCGAGGAGCCCTTGTTTGTAAAAAATATCTTCTTTGTATCTCAATTTAGTTCGAAGAGTAGAACAAAGAATAGGTTAGATAGGAGAGGGGAGTCGAGACTCTGTTGTAGTCTGAGCTCAGACACATTGTAATAAGGAATTCCTGATTAATACAAACAAGAGTATTTTTGCCTACATGTTGTTGTTCATGTGTTTTTGAGTTCATGAATGAATGTCTTTATGTGTTGATGATATGTTGTAGATGTATGTATATGTATGTAGATGTGCATTTGCAGGGATAGATAGATTTTCCTATCTGAGAGTTCTTTGATTTCAAGTTTGGATTCTTTGTGGTTTCATGCAAGAGTGCATGACAGAGTACTATGGTCTTTGAAAACTAGTGCAGGAGTGCACTTCTGAATTCTGCGGAATTTCAAACAAAGATGTGCTAGGAGGGTGCACTAGCTAAATTCATTGACTCAAGGTGGAAGCCTCAAGGTTGCTGAACACCTTGAAGGAGAAACTGTGCAGAGGAGAGCATAGAGAGAAGAAACAGAATTGTCGAGAATTCTATAAAGGCTCTTCCAGGAGGGCATTGACCAAATGCACAGGATGCATTGAGGAGAACTCTATTTCAAGTTCGGTGAGAAGACAAAGTCACTGAGGATTCTGGAGAACTCTACTAGGTGGGCATTGAGTTGGTGCAAGTGTGCACAGAAGGAACTCTTGTTTGAGTTCATAGAGAAGAGAAGTGTCATAGGAGGAGACACTCACAGGGTTACTGAACACCCTATAGGCTCAACAAAGCATGCTTGAGTAGGAAGTTTCCAAAGGGCACTTACTTCCCTTCAAGGAGAGAAAGGGACAGAGACACTTTGAGGTTAGAGCCAGAAATAAGCTCAAAAGAGAGAGCACCATTTCATGCAAAGGTCCTGTAAGAGGTTGCAGAGTTCGAAGGAACCTTTGAGATTCAGAGAAATAAAGATTAGGAGGAGGAACACCTCTTAGAATACAGGCGGGAGCCAAGGTTACAGGCTTTGCAACAGAGATAGAGGCCGATGCCTTTTGGAGCAAGAAATCTTCCAAGGGAAAGGAAGAAGGGAATGCTCAAGGTAGAGAACAACTACTGTTAGATCAGCTGGAGAGGTGAGATCTGAGTCATTGAAGTATACGTCCAGATGCACATAGGAAAGCACACAACAAAGAGAAACAAATCTAGGCCGTCAGATCTAGTGCAAAGGAGTGATAGCCATCAGATCCAGAGGAAGGAGAATGAAGTTTAACCTCTGGGAGGTCGTGTAGGAGAAGAGATAAAATGGATGGCGGAGACGCTTCGTGGAGAAGTGCGAAATCCCGTGGGCCGTTGGATCATTTTTGTGAATTCAGGAATCGTGAGGTTGGAGTGTAGGCCAAATCCTTGGTTTCTCCAAGTCGTGAATCGCAAAAGGGGTAACAGGAGATGAATTGGATGGTGGAGATGCTTCGTGGAGAGTGAAAAATGCCATGAGCCGTTGGATCTCGCGAAGCAGCGAGGGGATTAAGAAAGTGTCATCCAACACTCTAAAACCCAGGAGAAGTAGCGACCGTTGGATGAGAAGCAACAGGAGCCGTTGATTCCCCTTTGGAGTGGAATTTCGACATTTCGGCATTTCGGGGTTCGACATTTCAGCAATTCCGATGACAAGGAGCCGGTGCACTTTGCGTTGAAAACTCTGAAGTCACGAAACACGACGTTTCTTTGGAGTAGGGTTGTGGTCACGGAGGAAGCAGTCACATGGACCGAGATTAGGTCAGGGGATAGTCGTCGTTGAGCCCATTTCGACATTTCAACATTTCAGGGTTCCGGAAGTAGAGGAGGCTGTGATTTTGGAATCAAGATTTTCAAACTCCTGGTTCGCAAAATCCCGAAAGATCCAGATCCATCGGATCAAGGAAGATCTCATCCATAGATCACATGGGAGGTGAGGCTTTGGGAATTAAGGAATCGGAGATTCAAAAGGTAAGGAAACTCTTTGCTGTGGATTTTTGCGAGTCGTGAAATCTCGAAGAGCGAAAGGAAAAATTCCTGAAAGGTTGAGGGACAATAGTCATTGGGCCCTAATCAAGTTTTGGGGTTTCGGGACTCAAGAGGTAGAGTTGCATGGTCAACACAACTCCCGAAATCACGAAGAGAGAAATGCCGAAAGGTGGGTCCCAAGTATCAGTCAGAGGATATGTGTGGTGGACGTCAAAGGTGTGGTCAAGGTTTGACGAAAATCCCGAAAGGTTGTTGACCTCGCCAAAGGAGAAATTTCAGAATTCAGGGAATCATAAGGGAAGAGGAATGATTGTTGGTTGTTCTCTCAAGTCCTGAAAAGATGAAATTAGTGGGAAACAAGTGGTGTGTGTTCGGTGCATTGTAGGAGTCAACCTTTGTTGACATTTCGGGTTTTCAGAGGTTGAAGAGTCAAGGAACTTACATCAGGATTCGCGAAGTCATGGAATCTGAAATTCCTTTTTCGGTAAAAATCCCGATCATATTTGTTGATTAGGTGTGTAGATTTAGCGCCCTGTGTTTGATCACGCAGGTATAACTCATAAGGACCCGTGGATACACCCTTGTGTGTGTGAGATATTCCCTGTGGGGAAAATTGAAGAGTCAATCTGACTCAAGAAAAGGTTTAGAACGATCCTAATACTGGGAGGTCGCACAGAACCTGCTGGGGTAGGGGGTGCTGCGCCATTTTCCATGTGATGGGAACTAATGATGTCAGGTGAACCAATGCTGATGCCTTGGAATTTATATTGGTGGCCCTCCTGGTTGAATTGCATGGTTAATTCCTTAAAATCCATGAGAATGGGACCCAAAGTCCTTAGCCAATCTGCACCCAACACAATGTCACAACCTCCCATGTCGATAGAAAACATATGGGATTTTATGTGGTAGTCACCGATTTGGAGACGCACATTTTCACAACATCCTCCACATTTCATGGAACCACCATTAGCAATCATGATTTGGAAATTGTTGACGGCATGGATGTAGCAATGAATTTCTTGGGCAATGCAGCGATGAATAAAATTATGGGTGCTTCCACTATCAACCAGAATGATGACCTTACGATGCTTGATGTAATCGATTAACTTGAGGGTTTGGGGAGTGGAGAAGCCAGTGAGAGCATTGAGGGAAATGACCGGTTCTACTTCGGGAGGGTCTGAGGGAGGGGTTATGTCAGTGGTTTCAGGTGACTCAGACACAAGGGGAGTTTCAACATCCTCTTCTGAAATATCCTTGGAGATGGCCATAAAAATATTTTGTTCCTTACACTTGTGGCCTGGGAAATATTTTTCATCACAATTATAACAAAGGCCTTTGAGTTGGCGTTCAACCATTTCATCCCTGGTTAATTTTTGGATTTTTAGTGGGGTGGAGGGAGTAGTGGGATTTACAGGTTTAGGGCGAGGGATAAAGGAGGGTTTTCGGTTTTGATAAGATACAAACTGTTGTTCTTCTTTATCTCTTTTAGTATCCTCCACCCAACTCGAAGGTTGAGCCATGAGGACATGGGCCCGAATCTCATCCTTGAGGCCACTGATAAAACACTCTCGAAAAAAGGCATCAGTCATGCCCTCTGTTCGAAAATCTAGGCGCTCAAAGGAAACTATAAAGTCTTCCACTATTCCTAATTGTTTCAACTTTGTCAAATGGCCCAAATGGTTGGTGTCAATGTCAAAGTGTTCATAAAGCTCAGCCACAAAGTGTGTCTAAGCAATATACCCTTGATGGGAAGTTTTTCTCCATTGCCACCATTGCCAACATTCTTGATCTAGATGGAGAACACCATACAAGAGTTTGGCCAAGTCATCTGTAATGCCATATGAAGATAAATAATGTTCCATTTGGCTTACCCACCCAGTGGGGTCCGAGCCATCAAATTTGGTCATATCCACGGAAGGCGTAGGTCACGTTGAAAGTGATGGTGCTGAAAGTTATGGGAATGAGAGGAATGTTCACCGTCAATATGTGGAGGTGAGTCAGGGGAAGGGTTATCTATAGGGATTTTCAGTTTGGTGCAGAGTGATGAAAATACAGATTCAAGCTGGGTGGTCAGTTCTTGTTTGACTTCCTCCATTAAGGACTGCATGGTTGTATTAATGGCTTCAAAATTGGCACTGAGTTGTTTCACTTCTTTTTGGGTCGTGGTGAGACTAGATCGCAAGGTATTGAAACAAGCTTCCAATTCTTGGCTATGGGTATGGGCCATGAGAACGAGGGAACTGAAAAGGGGCTAGTGGGGTCAAATGTTTTTTTCAAAAAATGATATGTATGAAGGTGATAAGGGAGAAGAGTTGAATCCAATGGAATAGGTCTCAAATAATGGTGAAAAAATTTCTAGACTTTTTTTTTTAACACCTGTGGAGTTATACTCCGGTCTGAAGAGTACTGCAGAGATGAAATCCCCAAATGCTTAACCAAGAAGAAAACTGTAGTGATTTGGCAACCCGAACACAGTTGCGTGGCAATAGATCTTGTCTGTTTTAATTTGTTTATGTTTCTGTCCCCCAAGGGTTAGTTATTCAAGGGTTCTATAGACAAGGGTTTTCTCTATGCTATAGCTCTTTGATATACGTGCGGGGTCCAACAGTAGTACTCGGCCCAATATCTCAGGGCACTAACTAAGGAAGATAGACCATACCCTTAGTCGTACTACCCAACTACCCAGGTAATAGAGAGTATCTTTCCGAGTGTTGTTCTCGGTGGAACTATAGTAGTCAGGTGGCTGATCAGTTTATCTAAAGAGGGCTTGAGGAAATCTAGGCCGATCCATGCACAGGTGTTGTCTGATGCGCTACCACTCGAAAGGGTACCAACAGGGGTTACA
>CBVK0100154037.1:0-29771 GCA_900067695.1 Picea abies
ATATATCTGGTATCTTGCAAACTGAATGCCACTCATCTCATCATCAAGAAAAGGTCTACACGGTTAGACGTATACCCAGGAGTTCCCATTTGAGCCCTTCACATTAATCACATCCACACCTAACACCAAGGCTGCTAACAGAAGGAAATTACGTATTAATGTTTATTCTACAATGCACCCTCGCCAATTTATGATGTAATTTCAATAGGTAAATTCATGAGGTTATTTCACTGATGATATCATTTCAATAGTCTATTCTCATACTCATAATATATATTTATCAAATGATGTGGTACTTCCTCGAGCTGATAGGCGACCTGACCCGTTTAACATAAGGTTACCCCGTCTTCCATGGGTGTCATGTGGTGCTTACAGACCCTTTAGCTATCGGCGAGGTGGGAACTAAATGCATGGCCCACCCAAGACAGGATCCAATGCCACTTTACCTGTAGCCGCGTGCTAAATATTTCCCTGTAGAATTGACTATTTTTTAGTGACTTTGTGGAGTATGAGAAAACATAGCACCTTGCATTTCCAACTAGTTAACTCACAGATGTATCGGAAGGGGATGAAGCTTTCATCACTGCTCTTCACCCTTTGGATCAAATTACACACCAGAGAAGGAGATCAAACACTTCGAATCTTTTTTACATGTAAAACACCTACATCAAGCAGACCCTACACGAGATTATGTATCACTCATCCCATTCACTTGGTGTGGGGTTGGAATTTTCGCTCGTTCCTGTTATTGATTGATATTGACATTTTGTTTGATCTATTAGTAGGATATTCTCATCCAAAGGCCACCAACACCACCTAATCATTTCCTGATGGGTTCACTCACATACTATTACCATATGGAGATCGATCACTTCTGATGAACTGATATGCATAGTGAGTTATAGCATGATTCCTCAAAGGAAGACGATAAGTCAACACTAACTAATGTAACCAACTTCGATGCTTTAACTTTTTCTAACCAAAAATTCTCCTCCAAAGGGATCTAAGAGGCCACCCAACCTATGCCTCCCATGAACATTGGAACATATCCAAGAGCTTACTCTGATTTCGACCCAACCAATGCTGATAAACTCAGTTCAATATGGTTCTGCACTTGGTAAGGGTCGTAAAGTGATCCCATTAAGGTATTTTGCATGTTCATAGCGTTCAATAATTGGTTATTTATATTTGTGAGTTCAATGTGATTAAATATCTGAGAAACAATGTAATTTTCACACTTCGATCGTTCAATTGGTTCAATTTCTCATTTGATTCCCCCGAGGAATTCACATATTTCTCTATGTATGATGCACCCTCGCATCAAGCTCTTCATATCAATAAGAAATTGGACAGGAGACTAACCCATTCCCAGGAAAGCAAATGCAATAATGAAAACTATCATCAACCATTCAAGTTTCATCCCAATCCCACTTTATTTTTCCCGCATAAACTTTCTTATCTCAAGAGTCACCCCGAATCCTTGTACCGATTTCTGGTCACTTCCCTTCCTTCATGGGCTCCTTATAATAGAAGCCTAGATGGTAGTCAATTTCACCCTCCTTGCAGTAGGAGTTGTGATTACCTGTATGGGGTCCATTCCTTGGGTCAGGTTAAGGTGGAAATTGATCTGAAACCCCGTGGTTGCGGTGAGCCCCAGTCCCCTTGTAGTAGGGTACCTAAATCCCAAGGTGGAAGCATTCTGAGCTTCGTTGTTCCAAAGATTCAAGGTGGTGGTTAATTACCGTTACCCTGGAGTCTAAGCCTATATGTTGAGAGTAGTGGTATAGGTATGGTGAGTATTTTCCCGAGAAATCCCCAAAAAGTGAGCCCGAGTAGTAATGTTGGTGGAAGGAAACGAGTCCTCCATAGCATTTGTAGTCTCTTCTATTAGGTGGTAGTGACCTATCTTATATCTTTGGGGTGGTTCCTACTATGAGCTTAGTCTATCCCTGTCCTTCCCTCAATATTTGTTATGTTGCCTATGGTACCAATCAGATTAGTCCAATGGCCTTATTGGGTTCTATGCATAAGCTTATGGTAACTAATAGAAGTTGTAATCTGATTCATTGATAAATATATCATTTGGTTTTGGGGGCTCTCCTACACAACTATGTTGTACGAATTTATCTGTGCAACTATGTATTATTTCCCACCATTAATTTCATGCAATTTTGGAGCAAATATAATGAAATGGAGGGGATTTGCAGAAAATGGGTTCATGGGCTCCGAGGTATCTCATTTGCAAATCATCTCTGTAAATCTGTGAAAAGGAATTGCTTAGTTGTGAGGGGAAGTTGCACTAATTTTTGTGTGTAGGACAACAAATATAATGAAATGCATGTGATTTTCACAAAAAGGCGCCCTTAGCTGATCTCTGTTGATTTTCTCTTAGATTCCACATCAAATGTAAGGTGCTAGTACTTGGTGGAACACATATCAAATTCTCCAAAAATTGCATAATGATGCAGGAGCATCTCCAACATCAAGTGAGCCAGCGCGGAAGCGAAGGACAGCTGGACAAGCCAGCACAAATTTTGAATTTCTCTTGGAATTGATGCGCAAACATAAATGTGGCAATTTAATGAAGTGCACTTGTATAATGTAAACAGACCTTGAGCGATTCGCTCTCATCCTTAGCAGATAGAAGGCATTTAAAGTAGTTAATGCAAGTAGGTAGAATTCAATTCTAGATTAGACAGTTTTAGGGTGCAAGAGGGAAATGGGATATAGACACCCTCATTGTGTATTGTAAAATAAGATCAGAAAGCATAATTGAAGAGCATAGAGGAGAAGCAAAGAGCTGTGTAAGAACACCCATGTACAGATATTTGGATTAATAGAAAGAGTTTGATTCAAATGCATGGTTTCGTGTTTGTTCTCTATGTATTGGTGTTGAATGATATGCTCATGAATGTTTGCTTCCTGTTATGCATTTTCTTTATATGTTATGTATATGATTTCATGTTTGAGTTTGAAGTCTGAAAGGAAGTAGGAATGATTTTCAATTGTTTCTCTACCTGAGCCAGAGTTCCTGCAAGGAGTGCAATTGAAGTGTCCGCAAGGAGTGTGTTGACAAAGGACTTAGGTAGTTTAACTTTTGTTCTCTTCCATGCAGAAGTGCAATTGAGCACAGGAGCCGTCCAAGGAGTGCGCAGGCCGAGTGAAGTCTCAGGGTAGCGAACCTGAGTGAAGTATTGAAAGACTGTTGTTGCAGGTGTACGCAGGGTCAAAGGAATTTCAACACTTAGGAGTGTTTGAAAGTCTGCCGCAAGGAGTGTGTGCAAGGGGTTTTCTAGAAGATGCAGAAGCGTGAAAAAGCTCAGGAAGGATAAGGCCTTCAAAATTGTTGAAGGACAGTGAAGAGAACTTGTATCATGAAGAATTAAGAAGGTGTCGCAGGTTTGCGTGAGGGTGGACGAGTTTTCACGGAGGGACACTTGGTTCATTTTGCAGAAATCATCAGGAAGGACGGACGATCGAAATTATCTGAGGAGAGTTCGCGAATTTCCGCGAAGCCGTTAGATCTCACAGAGGAGCAAGGAAGATACGGTGAGTATTCCCGAGAGGTTCAAAGCTTAGGAGGGGCAGGACCGTAGATCCGAACCATAAGGGTCATCAAATTTACACAAGGATTCTATATCGGGGTTTCGTGGGTGGAAGTCCCGTAAACATTGCAACAGGAATCACGAAATCATGAAACACGATATCTCGAAAGCCAAGAGGATTTGTGTGGGGCCATGGAGGAGTCAGCGAGTGGACAGGTGGCACGTCATTTCAGAGTTTCATGGAAAGTAAAGTTCCGGAAACATTGCATTAGGATTCGCGATATTGTGAAGTCCGAAACGCCAATGAGGTGAAGGGCGTTGAAAGGTCAACTCGTGAGTGCATCGGAGTTTTGAAAAATCGGGATTCGGGAGTTAGAGAGACAAGGTTGTTTGACATCGCGATCACCGAAATCGCGATAGGGAAAACTCTGATAGGAAAAGGTCAGCGTTGATAGGTTGTCGGGTTTCGGGGATTCAAGAGACCAACGCCTGACCACTAGATTCGCGAAGTCGTGAAGTCCGATCTCCCAAGTGTAAAGAGGGGATCCCATGAAGAGCTTGTTGTGGGTGCAGATTTCCCGATAGGGAAATAGAAAGAGCCGTTAGATTTCTTCGGGCCGTGTGAAAGGAAAGATCCTGTGAGCACACAAATCTTCTGACCTGCAGGTTGAAAGGTTAAGGGGGGTGTGCATCAAGTGGTATCAGAGAACAGAAAGGTTCTTTTCTTTATATAGAAGAGGAAAGAAAATTCACCATGCCGCCAAGGAGAAGGGACATGCAGACACCCGATCCACCAGAGGAGAGGGAAATGCCGAGAAGAAGAGGCAGGAAGATGATAGATCTAGCCATAGAGAGAGAGATATGTGATCTACGAGATAGACTTGAAGATATGGAGACAGCACAAAGACGCACAGTCAGTGTGGGGGATATTATTGATTCCGAGAGTGAAGTTGAGGCTGAACGTGAAGAATAATTTGCAGCCGAAGATGCATCAAATGAACATTTGATTAGAGATATTGCAAGGATGAATGTAAGAGCGAAGATGGACATTCTAGTTCATGAGGGAAACTTGGATGCAGAGGAGCTTCTAGACTGGATTAGAGCTCTAGACACACACTTCGACTATGAAGATGTCGAAGAGGACAAGAAAGTCAAGCATGTTGTCACAAGATTGAAAGGACATGCAACATTGTGGTGGGATGAACTACAAGATGATAGACGCTGCAAAGGAAAGTAGAAGATCAAAAGCTAGGATAGAATGATTAAGAAGATGAAGGCAAAATTCATCCCCAGGGATTATCAAATTACTCTATTCAGGAGGATGCAGAACCTGAGACAGAAGTTGATGACAGTGAAAGAATACATTGAGGAATTCTACAAATTGAACATCAGGGCAGGTCATCAGGAGAGCGATGATGAAAAAGTTGCCAAATACATGAATGGCATGAGATATGATATCAAGGACGAGATGAGCATGGTAACCATCCGAATGGTGGAAGATGCTTATCAGATGGCTCTGAAGGCGGAAAAGAAGCTGAGCCGAAAGCAAAGTCAAAGAGGCCGAGGAAAAAGTCATCCCGGAGGCAAATCAATTTCCCAGGACAAATATCAGAAGCCCAAATAAAACTGGAAGAAACCTCAGACTCGAACTGAGAGAGGTGGAACCTCACAGAGAGGAAAACATACTCAGCAGAGAGGAGATTATGCCGACAACAACACTTTTCCTGGTACTAGAGGCAGAGGAAGAGGAAGAGGTGGAGTAATAGCATGCTTCACATGTGGGAAGAATGGGCACAAGTTGTATGAGTGTCCAAACAAGAAGAAAGAAAGTGGATAAGCTCACATCACTGAGGCACAGAGGCGAGATGTTGAGGCCGAAGACGCTGAAGGTGGAAGATCGTTGATGATGCGGAAAGTTCTTTTGACACCCGAGAAGGAGATGGAGAGTTCAGTCCAAAGGACCAGACTTTTCAGGACTGCTTGTAAGACCAAGGACAGGGTGTGCAAGGTCATTGTAGACAGTGTTAGCATGGATAATATCATTTCTACGAAGATGGTAGAGAAGCTGGACTGATCATCCAAGCCCATACAGAGTTTCGTGGCTACAGAAAGGACACCAGGTAACTGTCACTAAACAATGTTTAGTTGAATTCAAGATAGGAGGATATAATTATAAGATATTATGTGATGTCATTCCTATGGATTTTTTTCATCTACTACTGGGTAGACCATGGAAATATGACATAAATGTGATTCATGATGGGAGAATGAACACATACACCCTAGAGAAGAATGGGAGGACACACATGTTTCTTCCAATCAAGGATAAGGAGGTGAAGCCGAAAGTAAGAAACACGATACTTTTCATGAGTGGGAAGGAACTCCTTAATGAGGTTAAGAAGAACGAGGATGCATAGTTTATTGTGGTCAGAAAGCCAAGAATGTTTTTGACCAACACAAGGGTGGATGATTTACTAGAAGAAGTTCAGGAACTGCTGGAAGAGTTCGTTGATATAGTAGTGGATGAACTACCTCGTTCATTGCCACCGATTAGGAGTGTGAGTCGTCATATTGATCTCATACCAGGATCCAATTTGCCAAACAAAGCTGCGTACAGATTGACGCCGCAAGAAAATGAAGAGGTTAAAAGGCAAGTCCAGGAGTTGTTGGACAAAGGGTTAGTCAGAGAAAGCTTGAGTCCATGTGTTGTTCCAATAGTACTCAGTCCGAAGAAAGACGGAGGTTGGAGGATGTGTACTGACTAGAGGGCGATTAACAAAATAACCATCAGGTACAGGTTTCCATTGCCGAGGATGCATGATCTGATGGATTGCTTGAGTGGAGCAAAGTATTTTTCAAAGATTGATTTGAAAAGTGGTTATCATCAAATCCACATGAGAGAAGGTGATGAGTGGAAGACAACATTCAAAACTAACGAAGGGTTGTATGAATGGCTTGTTATGCCATTTGGCTTAACAAATGTGCCAAGTACTTTCATGAGATTGATGAACGAAGTCCTGAGGGAGTTCATCGAAAAATTTATCATTGTGTATTTGGATGACATATTGGTTTTCAGTAAAACAATGGTAGAGCATCTGAAGCATTTGGCTATAGTAATGCAGAGATTGCAGCAAGAGAATTTGTTGATAAACATGAAGAAGTCCTCATTCATGAATACAGAGCTCATTTACTTAGGGTTTTTTATTTCAGCAAATGAGTTGAGGATGGATCCAGATAAGGTGGAAGTGATCAAGAATTGGCCATCACCAAAGAATATCTTTGAGGTGAGAAGTTTTCATGGATTGGCTAGTTTCTACCTAAAATTCATCAGGAATTTCAGTGGAATTAGCACAGCAATGATGGACACAGTGAAGAAAAGACATAAATCTTTTCATTGGACAGAAGAGGCTGAAAAGAGTTTTAACCTGTTGAAAAGGAAGATCACGGAACAACCAGTTCTGGTGTTGCCGGATTTCCAAAAGACATTTCAAGTGAAATGCGATGCAAGTGGATTTGCAATCGGGGCAGTCTTGAGTCAGGAAGACAGGCCGATAGCATATTTCATCGAGAAGATGAATGAAGCGAAAGTGAAATACTCCACTTATGATAAGGATTTCTATGCTATTATCCAGGCGTTAAAGAAATGGAGACATTACTTGATCCCAAAAGAGTTTGTCCTATACAATGACAATCATGCATTGCAGTTTGTGACTCGATAGGAAAAGTTGAATCAAAGACATGTCAAATGGGTTGAGTATATGCAAAATTTCACTTTTGTGATTAAACATATTTCGGGTACTGCTAACAAAGTGGTTGATTCTTTGAGTAGGAAGTGTTTGTTGTTGCAGGAGTTCAAGTTCAAAACATTAGGTTTTGATGATCTCAGGGACATGTACGTAGATGATCCAAATTTTAAGGAAGCGTATGAAGCAGCTGAGAATTCAGTTCTCAGAGATAAAAGTAAATGGGTAGAATACATGATCCAGGAAGGATTATTGTTTAAAGGTAATCAACTATGTATTCCGAAATGCTCCATGAGGGAGAACTTGCTAAAGGAGAAACATAGTGGAGGATTAGCAGGGCACTTTGGTCACGACAAGACGTTCACAAAGTTGAATGAGTCATATTTTTGGCCAGGAATGCGAGAAGACGTCAAGAAATTCATGGACAGATGCAGAATTTGCCAGCATTCGAAGGGAAGGAAGCAGAATGCGGGGTTTTATCAACCATTGCTCATACCAGAGAGGCCGTTGGATGCAATTAGCATGGATTTTGTATTGGGGTTGCCAAGAACACAAAGAGGTTGTGATTCAATCTTTGTGGTGGTGGATAGATTTTCCAAGATGGTACACTTCATTCCATGTCAGAAAACTAGTGACGCAACTCACATTGCGAATCTGTTTTTCAAATAAGTCATTCGACTTCATGGCTTACCAAGGAGCATAGTTTCAGATCGAGATACAAAGTTCATAGAGAATTTTTGGAGGACCTTATGGAAGAAGCTGGGAACTAACTTGTCGTATACTTCATCTTATCATCCTCAGACAGATCGACAGAAAGAAGTAGTGAACAGAAGTCTGGGAGACTTGCTGAGAAGCTTGGTGATAGAACACCACAGCCAGTGGGACAACATATTACCACAGGTAGAGTTTTCTTATAATGACTCAGTTAACAGGAGCACAGGGCAAAGTCCATTTCAGGTTGTTTATGGCATGTAGCCGGGAGGAATTTCTGAGCTGAGGGATTCAGAACAAACTGCGACTAGGAGTGCTAGTGCAGAAGAATTCGCAGAGGCGATGAAGGAACTTCACAGCCAGGTGAAGGAGAGATTGTTGAATTCAAGTCAGGAATATAAGCGCAGAGCTGATTAGCACAGAAGACAACTTCAGTTTGAGGTTGGTGAGTTGGTTCTGGCACATTTGAGGAAAGAAAGGTTCCCGAGGGGAACATATAATAAACTGAAGATGAAGAAAATCAAACCATGTAGGGTCTTGAAGAAATTTGGGGCGAATGCTTACGAGATTGAATTACCTGATGGGATTAGAATTTCTTCGATATTCAATATCTCAGATTTGTACCCATACAAAGCTGGGGAAATAGAGACTAGAAATGAGCAGCCAGTGATCTAGTGGACAAAGCAGATGTCAGTGCCAGATAAACCGCAAATGGAGCGTATACTGGATAAAAGAGTGAGCAAGAAGACCAGGTGGAGGCAATACTTTGAGTATCTGGTCAAATGGAAGTACCATCTAGATGAAGATGCCAGCTAGGAGACTTAAGCAGAGATACAGAGGCATGGACAAACCATGCGTGAACTCATGGATAGGAACCCATGAAAATTTTCAAGCGAGGGAGTATGATGCAGGAGCATCTCCAACATCAAGCGAGTTAGTGTAGAAGCGAAGGACAGCTAGACAAGCCAGCACAAATTTTGAATTTCTCTTGGAATTGATGCGCAAACATAAATGTGGCAATTTAATGAAGTGCACTTGTATAATTTAAATGGACCTTGAGTGATTTTCTCTCTTCCTTAGCATATAGAAGGAATTTAAAGTAGTTAATGCAAGTAGGTAGAATTCAATTCTAGATTAGACAGTTTTAGGGCACAAGAGGGATTCTAGATTAATAGAAAGAGTTTGATTCAAATGCATGATTTCGTGTTTGTTCTCTATGTATTGGTGTTGAATGATATGCTCATGAATGTTTGCTTCCTGTTATGCATTTGCTTTATATGTTGTGTATATGATTTCATGTTTGAGTTTGAAGTCTGAAAGGAAGTAGGAATGAGTTTCAATTGTTTCTCTACCTGAGCCAGAGTTCCTGCAAGGAGTGCAGTTGAAGTGTCTGCAAGGAGTGCGTTGACAAAGGACTCAGGTAGTTTAACTTTTGTTCTCTTCCATGCAGAAGTGCAATTGAGCAGAGGAGACGTGCTAGGAGTGCGCAGGCCGAGTGAAGTCTCAGGGTTGCGAACCTGAGGGAAGTATTGAAAGACTGCTACTGCAGGTGTGCGCAGGGTCAAAGGAATTTCAAAAATTAGGAGTGTTTGAAAGTCTGCCGCAAGGAGTGCGTGCAAGGGGTTTTCTAGAAGATGCAGAAGTGTGAAAAAGCTCGGGAAGGATAAGGCCTTCAAAACTATTGAAGGACAGTGCAGAGAAGTTGTATCGTGAAGAATTAAGAAGGCGTCACAGGTTTGCGTGAGGGTGTACAAGTTTTCACCGAGGGACACTTGGTTCATTTTGTAGAAATCATCAGGAGGGATGGACGATCGGAATTCTCTGAGGAGAGTTCGCGAGGAGAGGGACATATGGTGAGTATTCCGAGAGGTTCAAAGCTCAGGAGGGGCAGGACCGTAGATCCGAACCATAAGGGTCGTCAGATTTACACAAGGATTCTATATCGGGGTTTCGTGGGTGGAAGTCTCGTAAACATTGCAACGGGAATCTTGAAATCAAGAAACGTGATATCCCGAAAGCCAAGAGGATTTGTGTGGGGCCACGAAGGAATCAGCGAGTGGACAGGTGGCACGTTATTTTGTAGTTTCGTGGAAAGTAAAGTTTCAGAAAAATTGCATTAGGATTCATGATATTGTGAAGTCTGAAACATCGATGTGGTGAAGAGCGTTGAAAGGTCAACTCGCGAGTGCATCGGAGTTTCGGAAAATCAGGATTCAGGAGTCGGAGAGACAAGGTTGTTTGACATCGCGATCACCAAAATCACGATATCTTCCGACCTATGGGTTGAAAGGTTAAGGGGGGAGTGCATCACATAAGAATCATACGGTTCATCGCACAAGTGTGAAATGCATGGATTCTTGGCGAAAGGGTTCATTTATAATAAGTTCCCAACTCGATACCTAGCCCATGCAACTATTATTTACTAATCCTTTAGGTAATCACTAGTGGAATTAGTTGAACGCAAGAAGAAGCCACTAAGCGATCATTGGGTCAAATCAAAACTGCATAAAAATCGGTCTTCCATCAATTTTCATTTTTGTCGCAATCCTATGAAAGTTCATTATATGGAAGGTGCTTCCATTGATAGTAAAGTAGATAGTGTTTTCCATAGGAGGATTTATATAGTTAAAGGTGAAATATTTGGTGTGTGTATGGCGTGTGCATGGGAAATATGCATCTATTAAGATGGCATAGGGATGGGACAAGATGCTTGGTGAACATGGCATACAATATGGGAAATCTAACCCTTAGAACATGGTGTATGGGCATGAGAATTTCGACTTCATGAGCCTGTCGTATGGGAGGGTGGATGAAGCACGTACTAGGAGAATTACCCATGTCTGAGGCTCATGCCTTTTTTCACAGCCTTCATTAGCACTAGTCAAATTCCATTTTGTTTCATTCAACAAAAACTCTAGTCCAAAGATCAACATTTTGCAAACCATAAAGTATATATCACCTATTGTTCCTAAGTCTATACTTAAGGCTTAGAATTACAGTTTCAAGGCATCCGAAAGTGGGTAAAAGATGGAGAAGAGAGAAACGTCAACCTTCGGCAAAGGAAACTAGGGAATATTTCTATGTTGGCATTGTCTAGCTTCCAACTGTTCCTGGATAGTTATATCTTATTCAATGGCTGCCCATGAACGTTCAAGTTCGACCCGGTTAGTAGTCGTTTTAAGAATAGTGTTGAAAAGGTTTAAGGAAATGTGTGTTTGGTTCGATAATCTAGGTTCGATATTCGGTTGTGTTGGTTCATGGACAGTCATGGAGGAACAATAAAAGTAGGAAAGACTTCAGAGAGAGATTAAGTGTTGTCTCAATTTGGTCGTATAAAAGAGAATTTATGGTTTCAGAAATAAAATATGGATGCAAATCAAAGGCTCGTTCCCATAACTGTGTTATATTTTAATAAAAGGTGTGAGGTGGGAGAAAAACATTTAGTTGCCTATGGTGTAAGGATCCTTCCAGGGAAAAGTCTCATGCATAAACAGAAGAGGAAAATTGTAAGGAAATAACCGATGTAGCAGAGAATATGTGTAGAATTCTGAAAATGCAGACTGGTCTTACACCCGCCGATAGCTGGTACAGAGGAAAAATAGTAAACAATTGCAGGAAACCAAAATTTATTTGCTATAGTAGTGTTCGTACTAAATTATAACGAAGCACATCGATTAAGAATATGAAATGAAATAAAATATGAGATACAAGGAAGCAAACTTGTAACACAGTCGTGACGGAATTGAGAATCTTCAGATCTGTATGTATTAACTCTCAAATGTAAAAAACTCTGTTATAAATGACACAAAAATGTCCATCCTTGTTTATTTCTTTTTGTGGTATATTTATACAATTTTACAAATAAGGTAGAATCTCAATAGTCACAAAATTTCAGTTATGACAGGGAGGAGTGCAATCGCTCCATTTCTCCTACTCTGTCCTCACTTGGTGCTAGATGTTTGTCGTTGTGCGAGCTCGGTACAATCGATACATCTTTCAACCAGCTGAGATATTAGCCGCGATGGTTCTGCTTGACAACTCTCTTCGAAGAAGTAACATTCTCGAGCTAACTGCTGCAACCTGTCTTCCATGTGTCCATCTATAATGTCTATGGCACATAATTGCGTGTTGGGCTTAATCATGCATTTCTCCACTTGGATTATGTCTACCATAGTCATCTGAGAGATATCGGCTGAATCTCTTTCTTCTTTTTCCTTCAAATCAAGCGAGATCCTTTCCACATTCATTTGCATCAACGTTTCGGCGTTACCTCCACTTTCAATACCCAGCAGATTATCGTCTATAGAATTAAAGGCCTCCTCTAAGGAATTGGTTATCTTTTAGGCTTGTTGCTTACCTTTGGCGATGTTATGCTCCCATTCCTTTAACAGAATGTTTCAACTGGTTTTCTCTAAAATGGTGAACCTGGGAGTACCTACCAAAACCCTGTTGTTCGTAGCTATCATAGCCTCCTAGAAGGCGACTTGAGCTGCTCCGACATCCCTTTCTCTGGCAGATAATCTCTCGAACACATGATTTACCAGCAAACAGTTGTCTCGGATCTCTTATATCTTGGCGAGCAAATTTCGCTGTGCCACAGAGACTCTGCTCCAAATCTCGATCACCTGGGATTTGAACATCTCGATGTTTATCATTCCACTCTCGGCGGTCTCTACCCTAGCCTGCAGTTGTTTGATCAAATCCCTCTGCTAGCTTGGTTGCATCCGACCATCCCGGACCACCAGTTGTGCTTTCTCAAGCTTAGTTTTGAGCATCTCTATCTCATTTTTATTGGCTAATCTAGCCTGCTCTATTCCCACGCTCGCCTGGTCGTTAGCATTCTCTGTTGCTATGGCCAGTCTGGCTTCAAGGGTCCTAATTAGGCTATTTTTTCTTTTAAGTTGATTCTTTAAGAGCCCGACTGAGAATTGATTCATCGAGGCATATGCTCCTAGTGTCCCTGCTATTTCAGTGGCGAATTGCTCACTCTTTTTATCCTTTCCCTCAGTCATAACTTTATATTTTTTGGCAGTCGACTCTCCTTCTTGATAGAATTCCCTTTTCACTACCGCCTTTCTCTTTTTATCGAAGAAAAACTCATTCGGAGGGAGTTCTTCTACTCTTATGGGCCTCAACTCTTCATTGAATATCCATCCCTCATCGATATTTCCCTGTGTCGACTGCAAGGGGGTGACTGATGTGATGGGTTCTCCAATCGCAGTTTGGCTGCTACTCAGTGCATTCCGGATTAGACGACTATTTTGTACTTGGTGGTTAAATCATCTCTTTCGTTGTCATCGGAGTCATCGAAATAATCCACGAGTTTTGCTTGCAGAATATTTGAAACATATGACCATTTCGGGACCAATTTGATACTTTGGGGTGAAGTATCAGAGACATTGTTTGAGCCTTGTCCTGAAACCTCAACATTCGCCTTTGCTTCTTTTCGCGGAGCCATGGCTGAAGCTTTCATTTTATCTCTTCTGCGATAGAACTACGTATACATACAGAAGTCAGTTTACTCAGAGGTGGTGAGATCTGCGTGCTATGAAAATGCATTTGTTATAATGAAATACAGCTCTGATATATACTCAAAAAACTTAGTACCTTTCATAACAAGTCTGTCAAATCACATTTGAAAATAAATTCTGCCATAAAAATCTGATCTTATACATCGATTTACCCTATTTCCTCATTAATGTCATAAATTTTGGTGGTTTTAAAATTTTAGTTGGCGCATGGAGGAAAAGGGATACCTCGTAAATCATGTAGACATCAAAGCGCGGGATATTCATTGATTTAGCTTAATTAATCCAATTTTACCGTTGTTAACAATGTTTCGATATTTGTTATATTGGGAATTTTACTTCAACATTTTGATTCTCTAACACCCGAGCCCGCGAAGCTCGATTTTGGTTAATAAAAGGTAATCGTGATTTGGGGCTTGATTAATTTTATAATTATTATATTCGCCATATCGCGACTCAGAGCTTCAAAGATAAGTTTCTGGGAGATTTACATGCCGAGTTGCGAAGTCGCGATATCGCGATAACATGACTTAATTAAAGGGAAGATAATCTTGTATTAAGTGATTAATTAATCACATTATAACTGCATCGTGATTTAGCGAGTTGGGGTTTAGACAGTGTAACTTTCGGAAAAAAAATAACGCCGAGTGGCAACGAGAGAAATTTTTTACCACGGTTAGGTTTTGCCTTTATCCTTGACGTGAGTTACTCAAAAAAGGACCTCGTGTTCTCGTCTATCGGGGCTATGAAAATAAATTTTTGGTTTTGGCGAACACCGAGGTGCGAAACCCCGATGACGTTTAATCATGAGTTGGGGAAAACTTTACCCTCGTTACTGTTTTGAGTGAAAAGTTAAAACGACTTCGTTGTTTCGTGACTCGGGACGTGTGAACTGCATGAGTTATAGTATCCGATCTATGAGATCCCGAAGTAGAATGAAAGAGGAAACATTTTATGATAGGTAGGACTTGTTTCGAGAGTGGAATAATCATCACTGCTCACGTGATCAAGCTTCAAAGATCATCGACCTCTCAGAGGAAAAAAATGAAAACCATTTTTAGATTTCAAGCATTAAGGATGGAACTTGTGAAGGGCTAGAAAAACAAGGGCGGATTCAACTTAGGCTCCAACTAGGGATCCTGCCTTCCTGTGAGGCAGGAAGAACAGTAGACCACGTGCCAATATTGGGTAAATGGAGTCAAAAGCTCAATCAAGCGAAAAGGTTCCTGAGAAGAGGGTACGAAAGTGGGAAAAAGACTTCGTTCTTTACCTCGAAAATCTTTTACAAAATCATATATTCTTTTTAAACATAGTTGTAGTCCCTTTCACAATTTTCCCTTTCTCGCTACTAAATTCAGGTGTGTTTGAAGACAATCGAAACAGTCCTAGGAGACCCAACAAATATTGTGGTTATCGGCTTGCACTAAAAGAATAAGATTATATGTTTTTAATTGGGGAGTCCCGTTTGAATTTGGGATGTGGATCAGGTTTTAAAAAAGCATTGGTTACCAGAGTAGAGTGATATTCATGTATAACATCCTTACAGATATCTCAGACATTGCTTCACTGCCAGCAAGCCTGTTTAGTACCCCAGTGAAGTTATCTGGCCCATTTTTACTGAATTTCCTTTCACCACTTTGGAATATATTTATGCATTTAAATGTTGAGATGAGGGCAATCATTTCTGAATTTCCTTTCATTGTCTCTTAGACTAGGTGGGGGCAATCATTTCTGAATTTCCTTTCACCACCTGTCTTATAATTTACTTTTTAGAGTGCGAATATGGGAGCAATCAGTGTGTATCAGGGCTGATATATGTGTAATATTTTTCATTATAGGTCTGTCAACTTACTTTGATTACTCGGTACCAACCTTCTCTTGACCTTCACAACATCTTCGTTCTTGGGGAGAAAAGGAAAATAAATTTTTAAGGGCATTCCATTTGAGCAATCTTCAATCCTCCGATGCCGTTGAAAAACCTAGGAAAGTTAGGATCACTCTAAACGTTCCTTCCATTAGCAGGGGATCGAGTAGATGTGAAGACCCACTTTCTTTCCACAATTTGTTTTGAAACTCATGAGGTTGAAACGAAAAACTTTTAACCCTTCGTATATGAAACGGAAAGATGGTGAATTTTTAAAATTTAAACCCGAAGATAGAAAGGATGCCAGGTAGTGACTTACTATCTAAAAACACAGAGGTCAAACAATTCAAGACTGACTCTTGTAGATATTTTCGGGGATAATTTACTTTGACTGATTGTTTTTAGATTGGGAGAATCGTTTAAATTGTCTTAAATTTTTCAGGGATTATCAAACCAAGAAACAACTCTGTTATCTATCATTTCAGCTTAATACTGAAGTTTGAATGGCGTTACCTCAATTTTCTTTAACAGTCCTTTATAACATGTCTTTTGGGAAATTTCATCTTTACCTTTTTATTTTACTTTCTTTGCCCAATATGAAATTACTTTAGGTATCACCTATGTATGCCAATTTATTTTTGACATCAACTTTTAGTTTACTCCTCCTGTTTGTTTCATATGCAACCAGAATCCTGTAAAAGACAAATACGAATCTTATCTGAAATGTGTCGAAAGTTTATGAACGGAAAAACAGAAAACCAAAAATCAATGTTTAAATGAAAATACATGTATGTACAAAATATATATAATAAAATTTATTTATTTATTTATATCTATTTTTATTTTTATTTTATTTTTTTTGGATCTGGTGACTGTTACGTCATGTAATTCTTTCAATACCACCCATTGACAGGGGCGTTGAGGACTTCTTCGTCTATATTTTCCAGTAGGAAAGAATTTTTTCCTTCCGGAGCCGAGACCCTGAATGGTCCATACCAAAGGTGGTCAAATTTACTATGCTTCGCGACTTCTTCCTTTCTTGCATCCCATCTTGGACTAAATCGCCTGGGAGGAATTCCCTGTCCTTTGCCTTGCGATCGAACAATGCTTTCATATCATCTTGGTACTTCTGCATCTTTTCATCAATTTCAACTCTATGTTGTTGAACCTCAATCGGCTGATTAATTCTCCTGGTTACATGATTGGGTTCTTCATTTTGATCCTGCCATAACTTCATCACTGGTAGCACTAGGTTTATAGGTAGAACAACATCTGTCCCATAGACCATTTGGAATGGCGAAATATCGATAGACCTTTTAGTGCTGATGCGGTTTTCCCATAATGCGTATTTTAAGTGCACATGCCAAGACCTTTTATTTTTATCCAATACTTTCTTGATTATATTTACCAAGCTCTTGTTAGATGACTCGGCCAATCCGTTCCCCTGAGGGTAATATGTTGTGGAATGGCCAAGAACAATGTTATACCTTTGACAGAAGATGATCATAGCCATAGATTTAAAGGCCTAGGCATTGTCAGTAATTACCTTTCAGGGACAACCGAATCTTGACAAAATATTATCTTCCAAGAAATCGATTACCACCGAGTCTGTTGCCATTTTGGTTGGAATGGCTTCCACCCACTTAGTAAAATAATCTATAGTTGTTAAGATCCACTTATGTTGAGCACTAGAATGGGGATTAATCTCACCTATGAAGTCTAGACCCCATTGCTGAAATGGGGCTTCAGCTTTTACTGGAACTAGAGGCAGTGCCGAGAGCTTCTGTTTACCTGTGAATAGTTGACAAGGGTTGCAGGTACGGACTTTGGCATTGACGTCCGAAAAGAGTTTCATCTAGTAGTACCCAGCCCTCAAGATCTTGTAAGTTGTAGCTCTCCATGCGTGATGCCCCCCACAGACTCCCTCATGAAATTCGTCTATAACCCGCTGAGTTTTCGATTCGACTAAACAGGCTAATAGGAAACCGAGTGGGTCTTTCCAATATAGCTCACTTTTGGCGATAGAATATTTAACTGCATGGAGTTTTAGAGTTCTGGCTTTAGATGGTGATAGTTCATTTGGGCATTTTAGGGTTAGCAGGTATGATACTATATCTCTGTACCAACCCGATGATAAGAACTTTTCTTCGATCTGGGTTGGACTTGGTTCTTCATCCAGCTCGTTCAGGTCTGTGTCTTCGTCGCCTTCGTGCAGGCAATTGATATCAAGGGCTCTGAAATTTGACTCAGCTAAGAGTTTGGCCAGGCCTTGCCCTTTTATCAATTTGGTCGGTTTAACTTCCAGATCGAATTCTTGGATTTTAGCGATCCATCACCCTCTTTTTCCATCACTGTCTAGCTATACCAATATATCTTTCACAGAACTGGTAGGCACGTACGCGATTATCTTTGAATGTAGTACATAAGTTCTGAATGTTTTTAGTGATTTTACCATTGCGTACACCTGTTTTTCTATTACGTCATACTTTAGTTCTGCGTCTCTAAGGCTCTTGCTAAAAAACATGATCGACTATTCGAATCCTTCTTCATTCTTTTGTAGGATCATCGCGGCGATAGTATGTTCAGAGGCAAATGAAAAGATAAGAAAATATTTCAGATAGTTTGGACTTGCTAACACAGGTGCCTCGCTTATGACCTTTTTAATATGAGTGAATGATGCTCTGGCCTCGGTTGTCCAGTTTACTCCGTTGTCCTTCCTCAACATCCCTGTAATCAATTTGACAATCTCAACGAAATTGGGGATAAACCTTCGTAAAAAATTTATTCTTCCTAAGAAAGATTGAATCTCTTTTACATTTCTGGGAATATTTATAGTATCTATTGCTTCAATTCTCTTAGGATCAATCCTGATTCCATCCCTAGATACGATATGGCCCAAAAGCTTACCTTCCCGCATAGAGAAATGTGATTTCTTTGGATTCAAAGATAGACCAAACCTGCGGAATTTTTCGAAGGTCTGTTTGAGATGCATCAAGTGTTCTTCATCAGTTTTAGAGAAAACCGTCAAATCGTCGAGGTAAATGACTACGAACTTGCCCCTTTCTCCTACAAAAGCGATGTCCATAGCTCGTTGGAAAGTGGCCCATGCATTCATCAAACCAAAATGAATTTTTTCATACATGAACGTCCCCCATGGTGTGGTGAAAGAAGTTTTTTCCTTGTCTTGTTCATTCATGGTGATTTGGTTATAACCAGAGAACCCATCTATCATAGACATTTGGTTTGCTCCGACAACTTTTTCTAACACATGGTCCATTTTAGGCAGCAGATAATTATCCTTGAGAGACGACTTATTTAAGTTTTGGAAATCCACACACAGTCTGATTTCCCTGCTCTTTTTCCTGACCAGGACCAGGTTCGCTACCCAGTCCGAGTATCTCAGAGGTACGATTATTTTCATGTCTAAAATTTTTTTAACTTCTTTTTCGATTACAGGTAACAAAATGGGGTTAATTTGCCTAATCTTTTGCCTAAACGGTTTGACCCCAGGCTTCAAAGGTATCTTTTGATCAATTATGGAAGTGTCATACGTTCTCAACTCATCATAGGACACGCGAAAACATCCTTATATCGTCTGAGTAGGTCTTTGTACTTATCTTTTACTTCGGGAGGGAGGAACTTGGATATTTTTACCACCCTGGATTCTTTTTCAGTTCCTATATCACAGTCCTCCACTTCTTCTGGTTGGGGCTGCAAAGTGGATTTCACAAGTACATCGTTCTGATCAAAAATTCTTTCTAAAGGGATCAAGCCTTTCAGAATTTGGTTGCTTTTAAGGACCAGCATACGATGATCCGCAATTTTTCCTCAGAAGGTTTCAGGATCTTCCCCCTCTTGCATGATCCACATTGGGTCATTTTTATTTTCTTGGTCTGCATGAGTTTCGGAGAATTCCCCCACTGTTGCAAGGAATTTCTTAATTTGTTCGTCATCTTCAAAGACCTGCCAGTGTCGGATATTGTCTGGTATAGAGGGTTTGTATTTGATTTCAATGTGATGCTTCAATTTGAAAGTCCTGGGAGGAGAGAAGGTTGAAGCTGCCTTTGCCAATGCATCGGCATGTAGATTCTCTGCGTGAGGGATAAAATGGACATTTACGGATGAGAAAAAATTTTCCATGAGATCCCAAGCACAATTTTTGTATGTTCTTAGTCTGGGATGCTTGGCTAGGTACTGTCAGTTTATTTGTTTGACTATTAACTCTGCATCACCATATACCTCCAAGTTACTTATATTTAGCTTTTTGGCAGCCTCTAATCCTAAGATCAACGCTTCATATTCGCATACGTTGTTAGTGTAATCTATGTCCCACTGCAATCGATAGGAAAAAGGAACAACAAACTTACCTCCGGGAGCTACTAAAATCACTCCTACACCCGCCCCTTCAGAAGATGAAGCACCATCAAAATGCATTTTCCAGACACCAGTGTTACATAGATATTTTGTCATGTAATCTGATTATTCTCGCTCTATATCGTTTTCTTCCGGGAAACCATCTAAACCATCATCAAAAGACAAGATACAATTTCCCAGATCTTGGTCCGCAATGTAAATAGGGAAATTGTTTGGGTTTTGAGGGTCACTCGCAATATATGCTAATCTTGTTTCCCTGTAAAAACGAGTGAACTGACCACCGAACACAGGAATTGTGGCATACGTCATGTCCAACTAAAGAGAACCCCCCAACTTGGCTCCCCATGACCTAGATAACAACAAGCCATACTTAGGGGGAATATCTGTGATAACCACATCCATCAAGATACTCTTAATTAGGACCTGCGCCAAGGTAACTACCAGATATTTAATCATCCCCATACACTTAACCCTTCTTGAGTCAAAAGAGTACATATCTCCATAAGGTTTGGTGATTTGGAGACCCAATTTTTCCATAATAATCTTGGGCATAACATTATGGGAGGCTCTGGAGTCTAACATGCAATTGTGCAGCAATTGATCATACACATTCAGAGTGATATAAAAGGGAGCAATGGTGTCTTTGGC
The DNA here is from genome assembly GCA_900067695.1 of Picea abies. NCBI lineage: Eukaryota > Viridiplantae > Streptophyta > Pinopsida > Pinales > Pinaceae > Picea > Picea abies. The sequence continues at coordinate 20,414 of CBVK0100154037.1, forward strand.
CCCTTCAAAATGGGGACCAAAGGTGATGTTAGGTTTATCATCTTCCAGGTTTAAAACATCAGACTGGCTTTCTAGTTCAGAGACGCCCATCGCTTTGGTAATTTGCTTCCGATAAACAGGGTTTTTTGCTAATTCTACCAAAGGGATTGGTATCTTAATTTTATTTATCTCATATTCAAAACTGAAAGTTCCGCTCACCTTGTCTGTTTCTTTGGTTGAGACTTCTGAATCCTTCCTTTCCGACTTATTTGTTTGGACCGCTTTATCACTCATGGTCCTAGTTGAAGACGTAACTTTATTTACTGGTTCGGTTCCTTGTGCTTGAGCTTCAATTTTTTCCACTTCAGACTCTTGTGCGCTTACCGTTTTCGTTTTTTTGTTGGGTAATAAGGTCTCTTCCAAAGGAGGCTCATAAGCTTGACCTATTTGAAGGATTTTCTTGGGTTGAGCAGTTGAGGTGGGCTTACTCTTAGATCTTAAGTTGTACTTTGGTTGAAACTCAGCCATTATCATCTCAGTTTCGGGTTGAGATTCACAAAGATCAGTGTGATCACCTTCTTCACCCTTATTCGTCGGTTGTTGCATGTTTATGGATTTTTCATAGTCTTCACGAGTCAAATATGGTTGAGTGCAGTCATCACCGAAGTTCGTGACATCATTATCCAAATCTCTGAAGTCTTGAAAATCATTTGCTCCTATGAAATTTTCATTCTTTAAGGGAGCTTGTATTTTTTTATCCTCATTTTTTATTTGTCTTTGTTGGTTCGGGGGGTTAGGGTTCCTCTTGAAATATTTTTTTGGGAAAGAGTCAGCTTTAGCCTGTTCGAGTTCCATTCTGGATATTTTATTTTCCAGTTCTTTAATCACTCTGGCTATTTCGTCCACCCTATCGTATGTGGATCTATTTGACCCTGAAGGACCTACTTGTTCTCTAAAGTGTTTGGTCTCTCGATTTCCAGTCTCTAATTTATCTTTAATCTTACCCGAAGCCATCATATTAGAATCTATTTCTACTGCATTGTCCTGCATTCGGTTTAAGGTGGCTCCCCTTCTCTCTCACAAAAGGAGTGCAAAATCCAGTTCGAAAGCTCCGACAAAAGTCACCTTGGCCTCGGGTTGGGACGGTTTAACCTCGGCTGGGATCTTATTATACAGTTTGTTGAATCTCTAAATAAATTCCATGACTGTTTATGAGTTCTTTTTCCTTAAAGACCCAAATTCGGTTAAATAATATAGATGGTCTTTTCTCTCGCCCCATTGTCTGAGGAAAGCATCTTCCAAAGCGTCATAAGACAAGATAGAAGTTGCAGGTAGGATCCGAAACCAAGTTCGGACCTGACCTTCGAAGGTTTGGACAAGGAGTCTCGAATATACATCCTCATGCTTGATACCTAGAATGTCAGTGAATTGATCAAAGAAATTAATGTGTTCTGTCGCGGTTAGATCCCCTTTCCCGGTGAATTTTGGTAGATTTTTTATGTAATTTTTGGGAAGGTCATGTAGAGGAATGGGAAATACTAAGGAAGCATATCTGGATGCAACTTTCGCAAAGAATATGGGAGGGGGGGTAGGCCCTTGGCCTTCATCTCCTCCTAGAGGGGCTCCTCCCCCTCCTCCTCTAATAAACCCTCCACCTCCTCCTACAAACCCTCCACCTCCTCCTCCGGCAGCTGCCATCATTATTTGTGGAAAGTTATAAAGGGGGTTTTGGAAAATTAAAAGCGACTCTTTTTTTTCTTCGTGAAGAGGGAAATCCGATGAGGAAAGATAAGGAACGCGAGGACTCGGTTCCTCATATTTTCAAGAGATGAAATCGGGAGAACCGACGGGTGTGGAAACCTAGTGTGTAACACACTCTTCAGAATTTAGCGAAGTTGGGAAATTCAACTGAAGAAAAGATGGTACGTCAAAAGCCAAGGAACTTTCAATAGGGTCCTTTCCTTTGTGTACTAATGGGACTATCAGATAAATATCACTCCTAATTTCAAAGCAATTTGGCGTTGAAACTTTAGTATCAAAGAGAGGATTGAGCGAAGTTGAGGGTTTGGAAGAACTTTTAGTCTTCAGCGGTGGGGTTTTAAGCTTGTAAACTGTAGCGGTTGGCTTGAGAGAGCCTCTCGCTTTTAAAATCTCTTTCGGGATCGGTAATGGGCGTAATCTGCTTACCATCCGGGTTTTTTCTGGTGTTCCTTTGATCGGATGCCAGTTTATTATTTGTGGAGTCGCCAAGTGAAATATTTAGAAAGCCTTAAAAGGTGTGTACTCTTTGTTCACTATCAAAGGGTAACACTTTCAACGAAAAACAAATGTCGTTTTCCCAAGGAAAAACATTTTGTAACTTCGGTCCCTGGCAACGGCGCCGGAAAGATGTTGTTCCTGAGTCTATACTTAAGGCTTAGAAGTACAGTGTCAAGGCATCCGAAAGTGGGTAAAAGATGGAGAAGAGAGAAACATCAACCTTCGACGAAGGAAACTAGGGAATATTTCTACGTTGGCATTGTCTAGCTTCCAACTGTTCCTGGATAGTTATATCTTGTTCAATGGTTGCCAATGAACATTCAAGTTTGACCCAGTTAGTAGTCATTTTAAGAATAGTGTCGAAAAGGTTTAAGGCAATGTGTGTTTGGTTCGATAATCCGGGTTCGATATTAGGCTGTGTTGGTTCAGGGACAATCATGGAGGAACAGTAAAAGTAGGAAAGACTTCAAAGAGAGATTAAGTGTTGTCTCAATTTGGTCGTATAAAAGAGAATTTACGGTTTTAGAAATAAAATATGGATGCAAATCAAAGGCTCGTTCCCATAACTGTGTTATATTTTAATAAAAGGTGTGAGGTGGGAGAAAAACATTTAGCTACCTATGGTGTAAGGATCCTTCCAGGGAATATTCTCACACATAAACAAAAGAGGAAAATTGTAAGGAAATAACATATGTAGAAGAGAATATGTGTAGAATTATGAAAATGCATACTGGTCTTACACCCGCTGATAGCTGGTACAGAGGAAAAACAGTAAACAATTGCAGGAAACCAAAATTCGTTCGCTATAGTAGTGGTCATACTAAATTATAATGAAGCACATCAATTAAGAATATGAAATGAAATGAAATATGAGATATAAGGAAGCAAACTTGTAACACAGTCGTGACAGAATTGAGAATCTTCATATCTGCATGTATTAACTCTCAAATGTAAAAAACTCTGTTACAAATGACACAAAAAGGTCCAGCCTTGTTTATTTCTTTTTGTGATATATTTATACAATTTTATAAATAAGGTAGAATCTCAATAGTCACAAAATTTTAGTTATGACAGGGAGGAGTGCAATCGCTCCATTTCTCCTACTCTGTCCTCACTTGGTGCCAATTTTTTGTCGTTGCGTGAGATCGGTACAAGCGATACATCTTTCAACCAGCTAAGATATTAGCCGTGATTGTTCTGCTTGACAGCTCGCTTCGAAGAAGTAACATTCTTGGGCTAACTGTTGCAACCTGTCTTCCATCTGTCCATCTATAATGTCAATGGCACATAATTGTGTGCTGGGCTTAATCATGCATTTCTCCACTTGGTTTATGTCTACCATAGTCATCTGAGAGATATCGGTTGAATCTCTTTCTTCTTTTTCCTTCAGATCAAGCGAGATCCTTTCCACATTCATTTGCATCAATGTTTCGGCATTACCTCCACTGTCAATATCCAGTAGATCATCGTCTATAGAATTAAAGGCCTCCTCTAAGGAATTGGTTATCTTTTGGGCTTGTTGCTTGCCTTCGGCGATGTTATGATCCCATTCCTTTAACAGAATGTTTCCTTTGGTTTGCTCTGAAATGGTGAACCTGGGAGTACCTTCTGAAACCCTGTTGTTCATAGCTATCACAACCTTCTGGAAGGTGACCCGAGCTGCTCTGGCATCCCTTTCTCTGGCAGATAATCTCTCGGACACCTGATTTACCAGCAAACAGTTGTCTCAGATCGCTTCTATATTGGAGAGCAAATTTCGTTGTTCCATAGAGACTCTGCTCCGAATCTCGATCACCTAGGATTTGAACATCCTTATGTTTATCATTCCGCTCTCGGTGGTCTCTACCCTAGCCTGTAGTTGTTTGATCAAATCCCTCTGCTGGCTTGCTTGCATCTGACCATCCCGAACCACCAGCTGTGCTTTCTCAAGCTTAGTTTTGAGCATCTCTATCTCATTTTTATCGGCCAATCTGGCCTTCTCTATTCCCACGCTCACCTGGTCTTTAGCATTCTCTGTTGTTGTGGCCAGTCTAGCTTCAAGGGTCCTAATTAGGCAATTTTTTCTTTTAAGTTGATTCTTTAAGAGCCTAACTGAGAAATGATTCGCTGCGGCATATGCTCCTAGTGTCCCTGCTATTTCAATGGTGAATTGCTTACTCTTTTTATCCTTTCCCTCAGTCATAACTTTATATTTTTTGGCAGTAGACTCTCCTTCTTGATAGAATTCCCTTTTCACTACTGCCTTTCTCTTTTTATCGAAGAAAAACTCATTCGAAGGTAGTTCTTCTACTCTTATGGGCCTCATCTCTTCATTGAATATCCATCCCTCATCGATATTTCCCTGCGTCGAATGCTAGGGGGTGATTGATGTGATGGGTTCTTCGATATGTTTCGTCGATTTTCCCGGAGTATCGACCAGAATCTGCTTCTTCGGCGGTTCTGGAGTTTTTATTTCTATCTCCGGATTCTTCTTTTTCAACGGTTCTGGAGTCTTTATTTCTGTCTCTGGATTCTATGTTTGTTCCCCCTCATCCTGATGTTTTCCTTGGTCAAGAGTCACCTCCTTAGCACCTTCGGCATCCTTCTGTTTTGTTTTCGAAATACCTGGACCCTCTCCTCGCAACACAGCAAGAAGACAGCTACGTCGATGTTCCTGGAACTTCAGAACATCGACTCTTTCATCGAGTGCCAAGGATTGTATCCGGGCTAGAATCTCCTCATAGGACCTTGCTCTTCGAAAAATGTCATCTGAGGGTGAATTCTCATGCTCAAATCTCTTGAGCCTGCAATTGGCCAAATGATTGCTCATGACCCTCTATGGATCATGGATCTTGTATTCGATGGAGACCAAATTTAAGTCTTCCAGGGTTGTCGCCTTGGCTTTGGCATGCCCGAAATCTAATAAAGAATAAGAATTTAAATGAACAGGAAAAGACGGCCATACCTTCTTCGAGTACCCTTTAAGTTCTTTACTTACACCGCCAATTACCGTTTGTCAGGCAACCTCACGACAAGCCAGCTTGTCGGGAATAAACAATGGCAGCGCATGCGGGGGAACAGAAGCCCCGAAAACTCTTAGGTATGAAAATTCTACTTCTACGTACCAGTCCTCTATGCTTCTCAGATTTGTCACTATGCTATCCGAGATCTGGGGTGGCAGGTGACCAAAAATGGTGATGTGCAGGGGCACCATTACCCAGTTAAAAATTTCATAAGCGAAATTTTCCGCTTTGTTTTCCCATAATTTTGCATGATATATATGTATGGGTTCGTCTTCGGCCGGAGTCCAACTCCAGCTCATTAATGGAAATGGTGTCATAGAACAAATTGCATCCATAATGTATGCAAACATGAAGAATGACGATGCTTTCCCATTCTCCTTCTGCTCCCGATACTCTGTGACCTGATTGGTCAAGCTATCCGAAAGCATCTTTTCCCAGTTAAAGGAACTGCCTTCGGAAACCCAAAACATTAGAGGCACCCATGCAAGGAAAAAATGCAATGTGTCCTCTTTCCCATATAATCGGCATGTCATCATGGCCACATATATGTATTGCGGTTCTAATGAAGCGATTGAATATATGTCGTGGGTATCAGCTCTAAACTTCGCGGTGTTTGAAACCCAATCCTTTATCAAACTGGACATGGTTTTATCATACTTTTCGCATTCCTTCTCCTTGAATTCTTCCAAGAACTCAGTGCCATATGTGTGGTCAGACGTCGTGGGCAGCTTATACATGGTTTGCAGGTGCTCCGGCCTGAAAGTCCCGATGGTGACTCTCTGTTCGTTCATGATAGTCCTGGTCGGTATGTCCACATGGTTCAATGCCCATCGGGCCATATCATAATATGGAAGCAACCGCGGTCTGGCTTCTACTCTGTGCATTCTGGATTGGACGACTATTTTGTACTTGGTGGTTAAATCATCTCTTTCGTTGTCATCGGAGTCGTTGGAATAATCCACCAGTTCTTCTTGCAGAATATCTGAAACATATGACCAGTTCGAGACCGAGTTGATACTTCGGGGCAAAGTATCAAAGACATTGTCTGGGCCTTGTCCTGAAACCTCAACATTCACCTTTGCTACTTTTCGCGGAGCCATGGATGAAGCTTGCGTTTTAGCTCTTCTATGATAGAGCTTCGCATACATAAAAAAGTCATTTTACTCAGAGGTGGTGGGCTCTGCGTGCTATGAAAATGCATTTGTTATAATGAAATACATCTTTGATATATACTCAAAAAACTTGGTACCTTTCAGAACAATTCTATCAAATCACATTTGGAAATAAATTATGCCATAAAAATCCGATCTTATACATCGATTTACCCTATTTCCTCATTAATGTCATAAATTTTGGCGGTTTTAAAATTTCAGTTGGCGCATGGAGGAAAAGGGATACCTCGTAAATCGTGTAGACATCAAAGCGTGGAATATTCATTGATTTAGCTTAATTAATCCTATTTTACCGCTGTTAACAATGTTTAAGTATTCGTTATATCGGGAATTTTACTTCAACATTTTGATTCTCTAACACCCGAGACCATGAAGCTCGATTTTGGTTAATAAAAGGTAATCGTGATTTGGGGCTTGATTAATTTTATAATTATTATATTCGCCATATCATGACTCGGAGCTTCAAAGATAAGTTTCTAGGAGATTTACATGCTGAGCTACGAAGCCGCGAGATCGTGATAACATGACTTAATTAAAGGGAAGATAATATTGGATTAAGTGATTAATTAATCACGTTATAAATGCATCGTGATTTCATGAGTCGGGGTTTAGACGGTGTAACTTTCGAAAAAAAAATAACGCCGAGTGGCGAAACACCGAGAGAATTTTTTTACCACGGTTAGCTTTTGCCTTTATCCTTGATGTGAGTTACTCAAATAAGGACCTCGTGTTCTCGGCTATCGGGGCTATGAAAATAAATTTTTGGGTTTGGCGAACGCCAAGGCGCGAAACCCCGACAACATTTAATCATGAGTTGGGGAAAACTTTACCCTCGTTACTGTTTTGAGTGAAAAGTTAAAATGACTTCGTTGTTTCGTGACTCGGGACGTGTGAACTGCATGAGTTATAGTATCCGATCTACGAGATCCCGAAGTAGAATGAAAGAGTAAACATTTTATGACAGGTAGGACTTGTTTTGAGAGTGGAATAATCATCGTTGCTCGCGTGATCAAGCTTCAGAGATCATCGACCTCTCAGAAGAAAAAAATGAAAACCATTTTTAGATTTCAAGCATTAAGGATGGAACTTGTGAGGGGCTAGAAAAAAAAGGGCGGCTCCAACAACACCTATAATTAGAAAGGAAAGATCACCTAAGTAGTAAAGTGAGAGATTAAGATCCAAAGACCAAATGCCAAATCCATTATGTCCCAAGCCAAGATTCAAGGGTCAGCGATCGGAGTCATCAGAGAAGCAACAAGAGTCTAAGCCAAAACTAGGCCAGCAAGGCTTAATCCCAGAGAAAGAGAAAAGGGGAATTGGAAGGCCATCGTTTGATTTAATAGAAACAAACCTATGGGTGGGAGTAAACTTGAAGTGTAGGAAAGCAATATCTAGAACAACAAATCAAATGTATGAATTTTGTAAGCCAACAACATAATTACGAAAGCAAAGGCAAAGTATATAGCTGCAAGATCCAAGGTATAGAGATCATAAGCATTAGTTCAAAGTGCCAATACTAAAGTAGTCGTAAGTGAGATCAAGGCCTGCAATCGGAAAAGTAAGAGCGTGAAAAGTTCGCGTATAGGCTAAATTGAAAAACATTGAAGTAGTAGTAGAAGTACCTGTAGGTTAAGTTGTTGTTGATTCGGTTGATCAAGATGATGAACTTTCATTAGTTGTTTGTGAAACAGTTTAACTAGTTACACACGGCATTCACAATCAAAACGTTTATACCTCTAGACTGGGCTTATGGGTTTCTCACTAAGAACAATACTTCTATAATTCCTGAACTCAACTTATATGTTATGCCTTTACACTCTGTTTAGTCAAAGTAACTGAGAGGGAAAATTGTGCTTTCTCTTATTAGATTATGCATCATACCAATCAGATATTCTACAAGCTTTTCAGTATTAAATGCCGCCAGATCCATGACGAAGAACACTATAGTACCTCTTGTTTGGTATGAATAAATCCAACGGTGAATCTGGAATTTAGCAGGTGCGTATTTCCATCCCCTCTCATCTATAAATAGAGTTTTTCGCTTCACTCAATGAAGAGAGAAAATGTGTTCGCTCTTATTATACGAAGCACCCTAAGTATCAGAAACAAACAAATTCTCCGAGCGAGATTACGCTAATGAGTGTATCACCCAGGTCATGAGATCATTATGATTTGTTTCGATAAAGGAAGGAACCACATATTGCTATTATTAGACGATGCATTCTTCGCATAATCGATGAGAACATCAGCTGATCAATTTCTAGTCACTCCATGGAGCCCAATTTTGGTAAGGTGCATCGTTCATAAGAATATCTTCTAGGAGAGGGAATGTTGCATCAATGTGAGGCATAAATTGAAATCATTCTTTGTCTGGTCCTTCCTCTATCGTGAGTCCAGGCCTATAGTGAAGGGACTAGGCTTGGCGGAGAATTGTAGGGATGGTAGAGAGATAGGAGGATGGTTGACAGATAGGGTAAGGGAAAAATCCCCTACTAAGAGAAGGCATATGGCAGACAGTGAGTTACATTTATAGGTCTCTAAGGTAAGGGAGAAATTCATCTCATCGGTAATCAAAGAAAATTATTTTTCTCACTCAATGGCTCATGGACTCCTCACTCATTGAATAAAGGACTCACCACAGAATACTCACTAACGGAATCACTAATGCAATAACTAACCCACCACGTAACCATGGAATAAGAACCACGTAACCATCATTGATGGACTCACTCACCTCCAACATGTAACCCTTATCTTTCTGACCTCATTGGGAACACCTCATTCATTGTGAAAAATCATAAGTTGAAAGGGGAAGATTTAAAGTGTAATGGGGAATGCATTAATTATCTTTAATGGAAAGTGAACTGACTGAGGATTGACTATCGCTACTCTATGCGTATTGGGGAATGTATAAATTATATTTAACGGAAAGTGAGATCGGAAGAG
>CBVK0100154038.1:0-29762 GCA_900067695.1 Picea abies
TTCAATATCTTGCATATATTGCAGCTTCTTCTATTTGATAATATCCGTGCATATATACTAATATGAGTACTATTGGAATAAATATAAAAAAAACCTCTTATCCAAAACTTAGCCAATTATTTTGCCACCAGGTCCCGGGTTTACGGTATCCAACAAATATGTCTCATGTTCCATCATTTACATTTTGCAGCCAAAGAACTTCCGTGATCTATAATTTATGCTTTAACTAGTGATAACTCACTAGGGGTTCGAAAAGACTGGCATTAATAAATGAACAATCGATTTTATTCTATGAGATACTTATCCCTTTTCCCCTTTTCTTCTTCGCGTCTATTATCGCTTTCTGGTTATATACTTGGTTGGTTTCTCATTATATACTTTGGCGGGATGACATATCTTCATCTCCATCTATATCCTCACATGATGAATATGACCGACCGTTGTTGATTTCTAATAGCCCTCCCATTTCGTTACGACATCAAGCCTCACATAACAAGTGCAATTTTTTATTTTTTTTGTGTGTATGTAGGAAGGTAATAATGACATTATACTCAACATCGCAACACGACGACAAACACAATGCATGCAACTCACACAAAAACAACATAACGACCTAACATAAAAGCACATCAAGCACCTGAAATAAATGTATGACATCCAAACGCTGAAGAATAAGAATGACTACCCTCCCGTCCTACCCTGCAATGGTTAGGACCTCCAGGACACATAAGAAATGCTTAAGCCCAGGTTCCCATCGATTTTGACCATTTTAGGTCTCAAGGCTAGTGACTGTTCTAAGGAACAAGGAGGTGTCTACATCATGCCCACAACAAGCAGACCAAGCCTACTAAGATAAGGACAATCATCCTAACAACCCAACACACCCAAAATTAATTACACAAGTAACTAGAACCCTTAAGGACAATCATCCTAACAACCCAACACACCCAAAATTAATTACACAAGTAACTAGAACCCTTACAGTGAGCAAAACCAATCACATTAAATGTTTATAAACCAAGTACAACATTAATTAAAATAAACAACATCACCCTCAATGAGAATCATAAGCTAAAAATGACTTCATCAACAACCCTACCTATAATCAAGGCTAAATGGTCAATATCTATGATTTAAAATGGTGTTAATTACAGATCAATTAACCAGTCTAAATTCCATTAGTCAACGAATTACCAACCGAACTTAACCTGAATTACGACTCAATTTAGCGGGTCTAATTTACCAATTACAATTTTATATTAGCATTGAAATCATTTATAAATTGCAATTAAGTCAACATGTTAATTTAATTTAACCTTAAGAACGATCTAAATTAAAGATTTAACAAATATATATACAATGGTACCAAGTCATAGTATAATTTCTCGTGAATGATTAACATAATTTAACAAGGTGGAATCATTAATATAATTTCTCGTGAATGATTAACATAATTTAACAAGGTGGAATCATTAAATGCAATGCTTGTTAAGTCATTAAAATTAACTAAGCCTTTATCATGGTAGTTCCTAAGAGAATCATCGATAAACAAGGGAGTCTTTGGCATTATGTCCTTGAATTTCCTAGTGAATATGTAAGTAGTGAAAATACTAAAACAAGTGAGAAGGTTTAATCCATTACTTCTAAGAAAAGTATTCTTTAAGAGAATGTAATGAGTGCTTAAATTTGATTACATGGTGAGTGGGACAACTCTAAAGTTTAACTGAATGACCAATCCTTTTTAAACCAAACTTCTCCTTAATATTTAAATCCCTTCTAAACTAAAAGTCACCTTTAGAAATCATTCTTTTTCAATGGAACTACGATTTTAGTAAACATTCATTGTCATCACTAAATTAATAAATTAAAATCATTCGTTTATCAACTAATCATTTATATAATTAGTACTCATTCCTTTTTCAACTGGCTGATTAGTCCATCCCTTCTGCCAAGTAATTGAAGAAGCAAGTTAAAGTTAACTGGAATTATAATTTAGCAAGGGAAAGACGAAAATAATTGTTTAATCGGTGGTAAGATTTAACTCCCTCATTTTCTTAACGTTTCTGCCGATTTGGATTAAACAAAAAGGGTTTTTATCCAATTCACTTCAGTTCGGCCAATACACATATTTTAATCTACTACCAAATGGGATTAACCAATATTATCAACATTATCATTAGAAGGAAATGAACCAGTAATCATTATTGTCAACATAAAGGAACCAACCAGTATCATTGATAATCATCTACAACAGAATGGGTTTAACCAAATTCACAAAACGTAGTGTAACACTAAACGGAAAACACAGCCACAACTTGAAGGCGAATTGTGGTCATTCTGGCAAGTGAACTCAGGATTAAATGGATAAAATCGTGGTTGAATTCTGTAGCAACCTAGTCAGAGTTTCCAAAAAAATAAAGGGGGCGTTAACAGCCAGAGGGCAATCGGTTGGGAGCCACCATTCGTGGGCGTTAAATTTGGTAAAATCCGGTGTAAAAAAAAAATGGAGTCTGTGATTGTCAAACGTGGAGAAGGGATGCAAGACATAAATCCCAGCTATGCATAACACACAAGGGATTACATTCGTGATAACCACAATGTCGTACCTCTTAATGGTAAGGAACAATCATTCCACAAGAAGAGAAATTTGCAAGGAGATATGTTGCTATCATAGAAAAAAAATCCACTGAAGTGGCCCTTAGTCCAATGCTTGGCAAATGGAATTTATTTTTCTCCAACTCTTTTCTTGAAAAATATGGGGAAACTCCAAAGTCAAACTATGTACAAATTGGATTGATAGAACACAGCTTAGCACGTGGATTATTATAACAGAAACACCTTACCAGCTATGTGAAAAGTGTCAATGCCTGCGCATGCCAGCAACTTGACATAGAATCGGGGCTACAACCAAAAGCCACGATGACCAAGCCCTTGGCCTGAGATCGGGAAGAGGATATGTTTGATAAGATATCAAAGGAAGTAGTTGAAAATAGAGAGGCCCACAGTGGTATGCATGGAGTCTGATATCACAAGAGTCGGTGCGTGCTCTCTTGCGAGCACACCATCTCTCAGTGCTCTGCATGCAAAATCTTCCATTGCTAGAACCCAGTGCCTTTTTTTGGCCCTAACTTATCATTTAAAAGAGAAACCAAACTTTGACGGCCAAAACATCCAGACAAACCTTTGGAATAAAATTTTATCGAAACTGTTTGTTCAAATTTCATCCAAAAATTGTTGTCTACTAAATACCAAAAAAATTTCTATCATAGGAATCACAGGAAAAAAATTCTCACTCATAATAGATGTAAATTACTATAAATAATTTCACATTCGATGCATAAATGCAGGGTTAATATTTTATCCATTCGCGCATAAAAACGTAGAGCTAAAATTTGGGGATAGGAATTATAACTGCGATGGAAGTACCCAATACAGGAAGGTGCAATGACAAACAATCAAGCAAGAGAAACCACTATGTAGACGGAGAACAGGTGCATCCTTCACTCATCATCCTCGCACAGAAAAGAAAGGAATTGAGATCCATAGGTCTTTTAAACTTTGACGGCCAAAACATCCAGACAAACCTTTGGAATAAAATTTTATCGAAACTGTTTGTTCAAATTTCATCCAAAAATTGTTGTCTACTAAATACCAAAAAAATTTCTATCATAGGAATCACAGGAAAAAAATTCTCACTCATAATAGATGTAAATTACTATAAATAATTTCACATTCGATGCATAAATGCAGGGTTAATATTTTATCCATTCGCGCATAAAAACGTAGAGCTAAAATTTGGGGATAGGAATTATAACTGCGATGGAAGTACCCAATACAGGAAGGTGCAATGACAAACAATCAAGCAAGAGAAACCACTATGTAGACGGAGAACAGGTGCATCCTTCACTCATCATCCTCGCACAGAAAAGAAAGGAATTGAGATCCATAGGTCTTTTAACACTAAGGCGACGATCGTAGATCAGGCTCTTGGCCGACTGCTCAGACGAGGATTGGTGAGCTAGGGACGAAGGCTAAACAAACAAGAAGGTCACAATCAACACTGCAAGGTGGTCAAGTCATGTGGGATAATGACTTCCATGGGAGTCAACAACCATCGAGCTAGGCTAAGGAAATTTTCAGTCATCAATTAAAAAAAAACATCACTTTAATTTTCCATTAAATAAGTAGATCCAAGCATAAGTCCTAATACATTCTACCATACAAAATGAAGAGAGAGTATCGTTGCCTGATCACCTTCTCTGAATGACGTCCCGTGCACTCCTTGAAACTCCCGCTCGCCAACCGTCGAGACTTCACCGATACCTTGCAACCAATGATAGGGGTACTCTTATTCCCCCTTAGCCCCCCTAGCCGCAAAGGAGCCACACACTCACTAACCAGAGATTTCGACTAGCTCCAAGCTCGTCTCACAAGGCCGAGCTACCACTCCTTATCGAGTTGGGTATCCCAAATCCCACAACTTGAAAAAGTCAAGTAGATATTTTTGTAGCATAACGTTACACAAACAGAAGATGATCCAACCTCCATCACCTCCCTTTATTATATAGAGTTTCATGGTTCCTTACTTTCCAAAAATTCTCTTTTAGTTAAGTTTTTATAATTAATTTCCTAAAACTTCCTCCTCGTACAAGTGTCACCCATCCCCTTCCTTCCTCCATAAATTAACTTCTTTAATTAATTAATTATATTTATTTCCCTCACCCACCTAGAGTTACTCCTAGAATCACTCCTAGGTGTCCCCAAATTCTCTTACAGGTTTTAATAACTTTCCCTTTTATTAAATTGCTAGTTCAGTTTAAATTAGAAAGATCTTAAATGGTAGATGCTTTACTAAGTTTGACCTTTCGCTTTTTCCATTAAGTTCCCCTTTTTCCCTTTTTATGTTTACCTATTTTCCTAGTTTCCTAAAATTTTAGATTTTCCCTCTTTCCCCTTTTTAATTAGAACTCTAAAAGGCATGTGTGGAATTTAACCCTTTTTCCCTTTTATCATTTAGTTAGTATATTTTAAATTATCAAAAAGATAAAACAATTAATTCCAACTGTTTTTTTATGAATAATTTAAATTTCTTACTCCCTTCGTGTTACAAGATTTTACAAAGATCGTAATTATTATTTAAGTTGTTTTTATTTTAATTATTATTATTATTATTTATTATAGGTAGACAAAATTTTACCACTGGCGTAATTTAGACTTAGACATTAAATTTGTACTGGGCGACATTTAATTAGGAAAATTGTTTTTTTTTTAAATACTTAACACGTTATTCGTCCTAAGGCCATCTAGGTTCATTCATTTATCAAAACAACGTGACGTGCCCATCAGGATGCACTAGGTGCTCCAAGGGTACCACTCGCCTCTTTCCATTTTTCTTGCGTGACGTGCCCTTCAGGATGCACCACGTGCTCCAAGTGTGTCACTCACCTCTTGACTGACTTGGTAGACATCAAAAACCCCTGGAGTCAATACTCCTCCAGGTGAACTTGTGGGAGACTAAGGGGCTCTAAGGAATAAGGCCCCTGCCTTATTGCATGCCCCTTAGAATCATCGTGAGCGACTGTCACAGTTTTCCCTCATGGCATCGTGGGTCCTTTCGAACTAGATAAAATTTAACCTACAGTTCGAGCCACGACAGGAGTGCTAGTAGTTTGTGGCAATGCTACTGTCCACACCTCTCCCTCCACATCTCTGGTAGTCGTGCGTGACCCATTTTCTTCACATGTGAGTCTAGTCGGAAAGCTATCGTTAACCTACATCATCAACAAATCATGTCAGAACATGTCCATATCATATCCTCAAATCAGATGCACTAATATCACAGTAAAACAATCAAACCCCAATGGTACACTTCCTGACTCGATCCAGAGTCCAAGAGGTTCCATCGATGCCTATGCATCCTCGAGGTCCAAAATCCTTCACACTCAGTAAACTGAGTCAATAACACCTGTCTATGTCAATGCAGTAAAACAACATGTTATCAACCCATAACGCCTCATAATCAAAATCAAAAGTTTTAATAGCATAATAATCCGAATCACTTGCGAGCAAATGTCCTCAAAGGATAATTTTTCTTAGTGCACGAGAGCGGGATGTTAGATACACCCCTTCTTGGTCTAAACTTCGTCCCGAAGTTTCACAGTATATACGCAGAAAAAAAGTGTATCACAGTATCATAATTCTATGTATTAAACAAAAATGGAAACTATTGGTGCATATCATATGTGTCCTCCCAGGTCGCCGAGTGTGGACTATAATTGTCCCACTAGACCTTCACCTGCTCTATAATTCGACGTTGTAGTTGTCGAAGGCGATGATCCAAGATTCGGATCGGCTCAGCTGTGAGTGCCCCCTCATCCGATACGTGCAAGGAAATCATGTCAATAACATGTGTAGGATCACTAATATAATGTCTCAAAACAGATACATGAAAAAAATCGTGCATACGCCTCAAAGAATCCAGCAAGGCTAGTCAATAGGCCATGGGCCCCTTTCTCTCCATAATCTCGAAAGGTCCAATGAACCTAGGAGAGATTTTACCTCCCTTGCCAAACTTGATCGAACTCTTATGTGGTTTAACCCGCAAGAATACTCAATCGTCGACCTCGCAACTACGGTCGACACGGTGCACATTGGCATAACTCTTATGTTGATCCTGCGCTTCTTTAATCCTTTGTCTTATTGTTTGCATTTGCTCTTCCATTTCTTGGATCGCTTCTGGTCCCACTAGGACCCTATCCTCAAGCCAATCCCAACTCAAAGGCATCCAACACAGTTTCCTGTAAAGAAACTCGAAAGGTTCCATATTAATGGTGCTCTGGTAATCGTTGTTGTAAGAGAATTCTACCAGTGGCAAGAATTCTTCCCAACGCTTTTGTTGGTCCATCACATACATGCACAAAATGTCCTCCAAGGTCTGGTTCATTCGTTTGGTCTTCCCGTCAGTCTCCAGGTGATACGCAGTACTAAATTTAAGTTGGGTTCCCAAGGCCTCTTGGAAACTCATCCAAAATCGTCTAGTAAACACCGATCCTCGATCCGATATAATCCTCTTAGGCACGCCATGAAAACTCACAGTCTCACTGATGAAAACTCTAGATATGTCAGGTGCCCGATACGTCATGCGCATAAGGATAAAGTGAGCACTCTTCATCAGAGTGTCTACTACTACGAAAATCGATTCATGTATCTGTGTCGTCAGTGGCAATCCAACAATAAAATCCATCGAAATAACCTCCCATTTTGATTCCGAAATAGCGTGTGGTTGTAGTAATCCTGCTGGGTGTCTATGTTCAACCTTTACCTACTGACATTCTAGACATCCGACCACATAGTTTACTATGTCTTCCTTCATTCCCTTCTAGAAGAATAAGGGTTTAAGGTCTGCCCTCATCTTCGTGACTCCCGGGTGAGCCATGTAAACTGCTCTATGAGCCTCACTCACGATCAACATCCTCAACTCGTTGTTCGGTGGTAAATAGATCCAAGTTTTAAACCTCAATAATCCATCGCTATCAAACGAAAATCCTTCAAATCGTGGTACCATCATTGTGTTTTTTCTGATAAAACCCTCGACCTCTTTGTACTAGTCATCATCATGCTATAAAGTTAGAATCTTTTCACACAGATTCATCTGAAGAGGCAGCACCAAAAATATGCGTGGTCTCTGACTCAATGCATCCGCCACTCGGTTCACTGTTCCTTTTATGTAAGTAATCTCAAAGTCGTACTCGCTAAGCAATTCTGACCAACGTCGTTGTCGCGTGTTTAAGTTGCTTTGCATAAAGATGTGTTGTAGTCCACAATGGTCAATCTTTAGTTCAAATTTTTGTCCAACAAGCTAGTGTCTCCAAGCCTTCAAGGCATAAACGATGGCTAACAACTCCAGATCATGCATCGCATAGTTCTCCTCATGCCTTCTCAGTTTCCTCGAAATGTAAACAATCACTCATCCGTCTTGCATCAAGACCCCACCTAAGCCTTCCTTGGATGTGCCAATGCATACAAAGAAGTCCATGTCCATGTCAGGGCCCTTTAGTATCGGTGTTGTTGTCAACAATTCCTTGAGCCTACGAAATTCTTCCATGCATTTCTCGGTCCAAACAAACTTCTTGTTCTTCTTCTGTAACTCTGTGATCAGATTTGCTATCTTCCAAAATCCCTCAACGAACTGTCGATAGTATCCTGCTAAACCCATGAAGCTACGCACTTCTAGGACATTCGTTGGCGTAGGCCATTCCATAATAGCCTCAATATTTGCTGGATCCATGATGATGCCTTTGTCGGAGATGACATGCCCTAAGTAGTGAATCTGCAATTGATAAAAAGAGCATTTGGAAAACTTCCGATATAATTTGTGCTCTCGCAGACACTGTAGTACCAAGTGCAAGTGCTCGTCATGCTCCTCTGTCGTCCGAGAGTAAATCAAAATATTGTTAATGAATACTTGGACGAACTTGTCCAAGTACTCACAGAACACCCCATTCATCAAACTCATAAAAACCCTTGCGGCATTTGTCAGTCCAAAGAGTAAAACAGTAAACTCGTAATGTCCAATCCTTGTCTTAAAGGCGGTCTTAGCGACGTCATCTTCCTTAATCTGTAATTGGTGATACCTTGATCGCAAATTGATCGTTGAGAACACCGTCACGCCTTTCATTTGATCGAACATATCATCAATCCTCGACAATGGATACTAATTCTTGATCATGGCCTTGGTCAATTGACGGTAGTCAATGCAGAGCCTCCACGACCCATCCTTCTTTAGTTTGAAAATAACCGACACACCCCATGGTGACACCCTTGGACGTATCAGTCCTAGGTCCAACAATTATTTCAGTTTCATTCTTAACTCTTGTAATTCCAGGGTCCACATCCGATAAGGCATTCTCACTATCGATTCAGTTCCATATTTTAGGTCTATGGCAACATCCCAGGTAACTCCTTTACAAATATTTCCACAAACTCTCTCACCACCGGAAGGTGTTCTAGTCCTTCCTCTAATCCCTTCTCATTTAACACAAGGATCGCATAAAGCTTGCACCCCTTGCGCATGCTCTTCCGAAGTTGCAAGGAAGAGATGAACCTTAGGGAATCTCCCTGGTTTCGGCCTACAATCACATGTCTCTATCCCTCGTCATCGGCCAATCTTAACTGTTTTGTCTTACAATTGAGTATTGCCTCATGTGATCCCAACCAATCCATACCAATCATGACGTCATAAGATCCTAAGATCATGATGTACAGGTTGGCCCTGGTGATAAGATCTCCCAGGTTAAGGGTACATCCTGTAACCTTTCCTCCAACCTTTTGTTTGGCTCCCAAATCCATATCTATGAATCTAAACTCATCCTGTTCGATTGCCTTTACCTTAATACTTTTTAGCGCTGCACCAGAAATGAAACTTTTGGTAGCACCAGGATCTATCAAAATACTAAGGGTTTGGTCAGCGACGGTACCTGTCGTCTCAAGCATAGTTGACTGATGCTCTACCTGGTGGTTATTCACTACTGCAAGAATCTGATGGGCCTTTCCCATATCTCCCATGATAGTGGTTCCAGTTGATATGGATACTCTAGTCCTCTCCACTAGGCAGTCGCACTGGTAGTGTGGTTCCCCACATGTCCAAAACCCCTTCTTTGGCCCAGTAGTCTTGGTACCCGATGTAGAAGGTGATAGCCCTTCGACCTGGAATCCTGGTCTGTTCTATTGAACAGGCCTAAACTGTTACTACTGCGGTTGACATTGCTGCTGATGCTGTGGTCCCCAATAAGGTGTCCACTATTGAGGCATCGGTCATCAAGGTTTAGTGAAAGTGGATCCCCTCTGGAAGCCACAATATCCTGACATATGTCTAGTTGGTGTCTGATGCTAGTGTGCTCCAGATAACACCTGCTCTGTTGGTCTTGCTGGAGTCCTGGTCTAACCCATGTTGATAAGATCCTCCTCTGCTATGAGGGCCTTATGTATGGCATCATGCAAGGTTTGAGGCATCAAAATCCTAACCTTTGCACATGTGTTTACGTTAAGGATAGGCACAAACCTATTGACTTTGATTTTCTTAATGTTAAGGTGCAGAGCATACCGGAGTAGCTCCATAAAATGGGCCTCGTACTCGAGCACAGTATGGCCGCCTTGTCGTAAGGTTTTAAACTCATTGAGATGATGCTCAATGAATTCCTATGAAAGGTACCTCTCTCACAACCATTCCTCGAACAGTTCCCATGACACATCTTTGATGACCATGTTCAGCTATGGTAGGAGCGTCTTCAACCATAGAAGAGCGCTCCCCTTCAGTACAAAGACTGCCATGCGGACCTTCATGTTGGAGGTATAATAACGAAGTGCAAATCACATCACCATGTTCTCCAAAGATGCCTCGGTGGCTACGCCATCTGGGGCACCAAAGAACTCAGGAAATTTGACCTTCTCAATTTCACGGTGAATGCTACTAGTACCAACTGGAGCGCACGGTGGAACCTTAGCGGGTGCTGGCACCATGGCCTCATCTCTGTCCAAACGGTTGATCAGTGCCTCAGACATGCGCTGAAAATATCTCATCATTCCGACTACATCACCACCTGCTATCTGCTCCTACCCGAGAACCTGCTCGTCTCCCTGGGGGTTAGTCCCATCAGGCATGGATGCTACTGGGTGCATTGCACCTCCTCCCCTAACACCCCATCGTCTGCCTCCACGATTTCCTCTAACCATGATTACCTGCACAAATACAATTCAAGTCAATTAGTAACCTTATAATCAAATCATATCAACGAAATCCATAGCGATCCCAAGTCATGGGTTGAACCCGCTCTGATACCATATGTAACAAACCTACCTTTTCGTTACGACATCAAGCCTCACATAACAAGTCCATTTTTTTTTTGTTTGTGTGTATGTAGGAAGGTAATAATGACATTATACTCAACATCACAACACGACGATGAACACAATGCATGCAACTCACACAACAACAACATAACGACCTAACATAAAAGAACATCAAGCACCTGGAAGCAATGTATGACATTCAACCATCGAAGAATAAGAATGATTACCTGCCCATCCTACCCTGCAATGGTTAGGACCTCTAGGACACACAAGCAACGCTCAAGCCTAGATTCCTATCGATTTTGACCATTTAAGGTCTCAAGGATGGCAACTGTTTAGAGGAACAAGGAGGTGTCTACTTCCTGCCTGACACGAGCAGACCAAGCCTAGTAAGCTAAGGACAATCATCCTAACAACCCAATGCACCCAAAATTAATTACACAAGTAACTAGAACCCTTATAGTGAGCAAAACCAATCACATCAAATGTTTACAAACCAAGTACACCATTAATTAAAATAAACAACAGCAGCCTCAATGGGAAGCATAAGCTAAAAATGACTTCATAAAAAACCCTACTGACAATCAAGGATAAATGGTCAATATTTATGATTTAAAATGGCATTAATTACAAATCAATTAACCAATCTAAATTCCATTAGTCAACGAATTACCAGCCGAACTTAACCTGAATTACGACTCAATTTAGCGGGTCTAATTTACCAATTAGAATTTGATATTAGCATTGAAATAATTTATAAATTGCAATTAAGTCAGCATGTTAATTTAATTTAACCTTAAGAATGATCTAAATTAAAGATTTAACAAATATATATACAATGGTACCAAGTCATAGTATAATTTCTCGTGAATGATTAACATAATTTAACAAGTTGGAATCATCAAATGCAATGCTTGTTAAGTCATTAAAGTTAACTAAGCCTTTCTCACAGTAGTTCCTAGGAGAATCATCGATAAACAAGGGAGTTTTTGGCATTATGTCCTTGAATTTCCTAGTGAATATGTAAGTAGTGAAAATACTAAAACAAGTGAGAAGGTTTAATCCATTACTTCTAAGAAAAGTATTCTTTAGGAGAAGGTAATGAGTGCTTAAATTTGATTACATGGTGAGTGGGACAACTCTAAAGTTTAACTGAATGACCAATCCTTTTTAAACCAAACTTGTCCTTAATATTTAAATCCCTTCTATTATCAACTAAAAGTAACCTTTAGAAATCATTCTTTTTCAATGGAACTACGATTTTAGTAAACATTCATTGTCATCACTAAATTAATAAATTTAAATCATTCCTTTATCAACTAATCATTTATATAATTAGTACTCATTCCTTTTTCAACCGGCTTATTAGTCCATCCCTGCTGCCAAGTAATTGAAGAAGCAAGTTAATGTTAAGTGGAGTCATAATTTAGAAAGGGAAAGATGTAAATAAATGTTTAATCGGTGGTAATATTTAACTCCCTACTTTTCTTAATGTTTCTGTTGATTTGTATTAAAAAAAAGGGTTTTATCCAATTCACTTCAGTTCTGCCAATAAACAAATTTTAATCTACTACCGAATGGGATTAACCAATATTATCAACATTATCATCAGAAGGAAATGAACCAATAATCATTATTGTCGATAGAAAGGAATCAACCAATATCATTGATAATCATCTACAACATAATGGGTTTAACCAAATTCGCAAAACACAGTGCAACACTCAAGGGAAAACACAGCCACAGTTTGAAGGCGAATCGTGGTCATTCCAGCAAGTGAACTCAAGATTAAATGGCTAAAATCGTGGGTGAATTCTATAGCAACCCAATCAGAGTTTCCAGCAAAACAATGAGGGCGTTAACAGCCAGAGGGAAATCGGTTGGGAGCCACCATTTATGGGCGTTAAATCTGGTAAAATCTGGTGTAAAGAAAAAATTGAGTCTGTGACTGTAAAACATGGAGAAGGGATGCAAGACATAAATCCCAGCTATGCAAAACACATAAGGAATTACATTCATGATAACAGCAATGCCGTACCTCTTAATGGTTAGGAATAATCGTGCCACAGGTGGAGAAAGTTGCAAGGAGATATGTTGTTGTCATAAAAAAAAATCCATTGAAGTGGCCCTTAGTCCAATGCTTGGAAAATGGAATTTATTTTTCTCTGACTCTTTTCTTGAAAAAGATGGGGCAACTCCAAAGGAAAACTATGTACAAATTGGATTGCTAGAACACAACTTAGCATGTGGATTATTATAACAGAAACAACTTACCATCTATGTGAAAAGTGTCAAGGCCTACGCGTGCTAACAACTTGACATAGAATCGGGGTTGCTACCAAAATCCACGACGACCAATCCCTTGGTCTGAGCTCAGGAAGAGGATATGTTTTATACAAGAGATCGAAGGAAGTAGTTGAAAACAGAGAGGCCCGCAGTGGTATGCATGGAGTCTGATATCACAAGAGCCGGTGTGTGCTCTACTATGAACACACCATCTCTTAGTGCTCTGCATGCGGAATCCACCATTTCTAGAACCCAATGCCTGTTTTTGTCCCTAACTTATCATTTAAAAGAGAAACCAAACTTTGACGGCCAAAACATCCAGACAAACCTTTGGAATAAAAATTTATCAAAATAGTTTGTTCAAATTTCATCCAAAAATTGTTGTCTACTAAATACCAAAAATTTCGCTATCACAAGAATCGTAGGAAACAATCTCTCACTCATAATATATGTAAATTACTGTAAATAATTTCACATTCGATGCATAAATGCAGGGTTAACACTTTATCCATTCGTGCATAAAAACACAGAGTTAAAATTTGGGGATAGGAATTATAACTGCGGCGGAAGTACCCAATAAAGGAAGGTGCAATGACCAACAATCAAGCAAGAGAAACCACTGGGTAGAGGACGAACAAGTGCATCCTTCGCTCATCATCCTTGCACAGAAAATAAGGGCGTTGAGATCCATAGGTCTTTTAACGCTAAGGCGATGATCGTAGATGAGGCTCCTGGCCGACTGCTCATGCGAGGACTGGTGAGCTAGGGATGAAGGCTAAACAACCATGAAGGTCACAGTCAAAACAACAAGGTGGTCAAGACATGTAGGATAATGAAAGCCATGGGAGTCAGCAACCATCGAGCTAGGCTAAGGAAAGTTTCATTCATCAATTTTAAAAAAAAAACATTTTACTTTTCCATTAAATAAGCAGATCCAAGCATAAGTCCTAATACATTCTACCATACAAAATGAAGAGAGTGTATCGTTGCTTGATTGCCCACTCTGAATGATGTCCCACACACTCCTTGCAAATCTCACTTGTCGACTGTCGAGACTTCACTGGTACCTCCCAACCAATGCTAGGGGTACTCTTCTTCCCCCTTAGCCTACCGAGCCACAAAGGGGCCACACACTCACTAACCAGAGATTTTGACTAGCTCCCAGCGCGCCTCGCAAGGCTGAGCTACCACTCCTTACCGAACTGGGTATCCCAACTCCCACAAGTTTAATCAGTCAAGTAGATATTTCTGCAGTGTAATGTTACGCAAACAGAAGATGATCCAACCTCCATCACCTCCCTTCATTATATAGAGTTTTGTGGTTCCTTACTTTCCAAAAATTCTCTTTTAGTTAAGTTTTTATAATTAATTTCCTAAAAATTCCTCCCCGTACAAGTGTCACCCACCCCCTTCCTTTCTCCATAAATTAACTTCTTTAATTAATTAATTATCTTTATTTCCCTCACCCACCTAGAGTTACTCCTAGAATCACTCCTAGGTTTCCCCAAATTCTCTTACAGGTTTTAATAACTTTCCCTTTTATTAAATTTCTAGTTCAGTTTAAATTAGAAAGATCTTAAATGGTAGATGCTTTACTAAGTTTGACCTTCCACTTTTTCCCTTAAGTTCCCCTTTTTCCCTTTCTATGTTTACCTCTTTTCCTAGTTTCCTAAAATTTTTGATTTTCCCTCTTTCCCCTTTTTAATTAGAACTCAAAAAGTTAGGTGTGGAATTTAAACCTTTTTCCCTTTTATCATTTAGTTAGTATATTTTAAATTATCAAAAAGATAAAACAATTAATTCCAACTGATTTTTTATGAATAATTTAAATTTCTTACTCCCTTCATGTTACAAGATTTTATGAAGATCATAATTATTATTTAAGTTTTTTTTTATTTTAATTATTATTAATATTCTTTTTTATAGGTAGACCAAATTTTACCATTAGTGTAATTTAGACTTAGACCTTAAATTTTGTACTGGGCGACATTTAATTAGGGAAATTGTTTTTTTTTTTTTTTTAAATACTTAACATGTTATTCGTCCTAAGGTTGTCTAGGTTCATTCATTTATGAAAACAATGTGACGTTCCCTTCAGGACGCACTAGGTGCTCCAAGGGTGCCACTCGCCTCTTTCCATTTTTCTTGTGGGACGTACCCTTCAGGATGCACCACGTGCTCCAAGGGTGTCACTTCCCTCTTGAATGACTTGGTAGACATCAAAAACCCCTAGAGTCAATACTCTGCTAGGTGAACTTGTGGGAGACTAAGGGCCTCTAAGGAATAAGGCCTCCGCCTTATTGTGCACCCCTTTGAATCATCATGAGCGAATGTCGCAGTCTGCCCTGACGGCATCGTGGGTCCTCTCAAACTAGGTAAACATTAACCTACAGTTTGATCCACGACGAGAGTGCTAGTAGGTTGTGGCAGGGCTGTTGTCTACACCTCTCCCTCAACATCTCTGGTAGTTGTGTGTGACCCCTTTACTCCACATGTGATTCTGGTCGGCAAGCTATCGTCAGCCTGCATCATCAAAAAATCATGTCGGAACATGTCCATATCATATCATCTAATCAGATGCACTAATATCACAGTAAAACAATCAAACCCCAATGGTACACTTCCTGACTCGATCTAGAGTCCAAGGGGTTCCATCGATGCCTCTGCATCCTCGAGGTCCAAAATCCTGCACACTCAGTAAACTGATTCAATAACACTTGTCTATGTCAATGCAGTAAAACAACATGTCATCAACCCATAACGCCTCATAATCAAAATCACAAGTTTTAATAGCATAATAATCCAGATCACTTGCGAGCAAGTGTCCTCAAAGAATAAGTTCGCTCAGTGCGCTAGAGAGGGATATTACATGATTTCCATACTTAGCCAATTTTATGGCCACGGTTGTCGGGTAGGGAATTTTGAACTCTGCTGCTTCTTGTTGCATTATATACATCTTGCAGTCAAAGTTTCTATGGTTTCAACGAAATTTGCGAACCGAACAACATCTTGAAAATTGGGAGATGATTTTCATTTTAAATAGAAATAATCTATTAATATATATTAATATGAACACTATTGAAATAAATATAAAATTTTTATCTTGGCCAATACTTCGCCAATTATTTGGACACCAGGTCATGGGTTCATAGTATCCAACACCTATGTCCCTTGTTCCATCATATACATCTTGCAGCCAAATAACTTATATGATCTTCAATTTATGCTTATACCAGTGAGAACCCATCAGGGGTTCAAAAACATTGGCATTAATAAACGGAAAAATGGATTTTCTACTACAAAATCCATTTTTCCGTTTATTTGGCCACTGGGTCCTAGTTTTGCGGTATCCAACAACTATGTCCCATGTTCCGTCATATACATCTTGCAAGGAATAATATTGACTCGAGGTGCTTGAAGTTCTTTCCACGTGTTAGTTAGCAGCAGGCTGACATTCACTAACATTCACTCACAGGTGTGTACCCATGGTGAAAGATCCTGGTGTGGCCTACAGACAAGTGTTATGATTCTAGGGTGAAGTTTTTATACTTAAGAGACAAGATTGGCATGCTACAAAATGTCTCCCTCATTGAGAGGGAGACATTCTCTTAGGTTAATAATTAACAATATAATTATTGATTATTAAATACTATATATAATAAGTAAATGATAACAATAAATAGTTATTGATTATCCAATGGACCCATCCTTTCATGGATGGTCACCATATGTTCCATATATATGGAACACTCATCATTGTAATAATATATTGATCATATCTCATATGAAGAAAAAACAACAACTATGAGTTGATTACTTCCTTGAGAATTTACCAATATGCTCAAGATTTGACTATTCCTTGAAATGGAATTACCTTAGATTTGAATCTTCTAGTAGTCACAACAATTTCCCACCATGCCAAAGTGTGACCTTCCAACTTCAAACAAGAAGAATTTTGTGTGCCACTTACTTCATGCACACTAAAATAAACTTTCAATTGAGATAATGATTTAATTTTAGAACATTGGTATCACATGCATATGCCTTGATTGTTATCTTAGCCTCTACTTTGAAATATGGCAGTGTTTTGTTGCAAATGCACTTTCTCCATATTTTTTTCTTCTAGCTCAAGCTTCTCTTCATGTTTAATTTCATCTTTATGGTCATATGAAACCTCTTCAAAGACATTTGTGTCATTTGAGTCTCCAAATTTTGGAGCCTGGCTTCTTTCTCTTTATACTATTGACTCTTTTCCATGGCTTAATCTAGACATCATTTCATCCTTCTTTGTACTCTAATTGTGGAATTTTCGACCTTGTTGCATGTAAGAGCTAAAGTCACAATGATGAAAATAAAATCAAGATACATACCAAAAAACTGTTTTTCAGTACGTATAATCAAAATATAAATAGAATTACAAGTAGCCTAAGATAGATAACTATCTTAAGTACACAATCTAGATAGTTGAGATAATATCTCAAATCTCCCTAACCAAATCAAATCCAAACCAATTCTATTGTAATAAGTATTCCAACACCCTCCCATAATGCTTACATTACAAATGTCATATCGTAATTACAATACTCAAATTACAACATAGATATTTGTCTTGATATGGTCATCATCAACACTACTATCCACTCTGAAATATTTTGGTATACGCTCTTTCTTCTCCACAACTTCCAGCTACCCTTTCAACTCATTTAAGATAACACCTCCTCTAACCATTATTGACAAATTTGTAGAATTGACGCAACTACACCAAGAACTAGTAATTTAGATTATGATACTATGTTCGTTCATTAGTTCTACAATATTAAATTTTATAAAAAAAAATCATACACGTCAATTAATATACCTAATTAATTAATATAAATACCCTTTTAGATTTTGACCCATTAGTACTCCTTCAATCTAGTAAAAGGTATATAGGAATATGGAATCATTGATGAAGAAGATGATGTATTAACTAACTATTTCTTATTGCGTTGCCACTTTTGTATGAGGCAACCTTCTCTTTTCTTCCAAAGCACGGAGAGAATGAGCACTAGTGAAGTATACCAACGAACGAAAATATGGTGATTTGAATCACACTAGCAAACTAATGAACTCGTAGTTGGGCATCAATTGTATATGACAATGCTCAACAATTGGATTCTAACGGCTCTATTTGCAAAGGATGACAAACTACTTGAAAATGAATAGCACGAGTCTACTGATACCGTGGAACCATCAACTCTTTCGCATGCCAACTGTGTTCACACAAACACCACGATATCTCTTTTTATTTCTTTCATCTCCAATTAGGGTGGCCTCGCTGCAATCCTCCAAGTCACCAAGAAACGATATAAGTCTCCAATTACTAGAATACATAGGAATAACAACAATTCCGATCAGAACTTTTGGATCAACAATTCTACTTAATCTGACAACGAATTTCTAGTTTTCTCCAAGTTGTGCTCCACATTCTTTCTAGCAGACTTCTTTACATAGAGAAACACACTCGAAAATAAAATCAATGCATTCTCCTACGGAAAACTCGCATACCTATGTTGACCGCATAATAAGCATAATCATAGTCCCTCTAGTGAGATAGTCAAGGTTGAACCTTCTTTGATAATAAAATAAAATCAAGAATCATGATACACACCAAAAAACTAAAAAACTATTTTTCATTAGGTATAATCACAATATAAATACAATTACAAGTAGTTTAAGATAGATAACTATCTGAAGTACACAATCTAGATAGTTGAGATAATATCTCAACTCTCCTTAACAAACTCAAATCTAAACCAATTTTATTGTAAGCATTATTCCAATTGATAATCCCTTATAGCTTCTAAAAAACATTGTCTAATACCAGCATGATTTGTAAATTGTATCTTGCTAAATAGTTCATAACAACAAACCTCTGATTTTTCTTAATGTTATCATATTTTTATAAATCCGTAAATGTGTTGTCTGCTATCTAATTACGAACAAGAAGAACATGAATTTAAATGAACCACCAATATAACCAAAGAAAAATTAAAAAAAAATTATCCTTGATAAGCACACTTCAGAAACACTCCAACAAGGGAATGGTTTTGGATGTGCTTAATTGTTTCTTTTAGAGGAGATATTTTACATATTACATGTTCAAATGCGCAACAGTCAGTGTCTTTGTTTTCATTCTTTAGTCCATAATAAAAATGAGTGATTGGAATCCAACATACTTGATTCCACCTTGCTATGTCTCCAACTCGGTTTGTGTGTCTCCCTCAAAGAACTCATTTGAAAGAAGAATCAAACCTTTATGGACATCAACTTCTAGTCGGAGTCAAGACTCTCCCAAAATTCTGAACCACTCCTCTCTCTTGGTGTGTGAGATTTATAGGATCTCCTATGGCCGCTTTGAGTTTTTCTCATTCTTCTCAAATTTCAAACTGGTTCATTGTTGTTGAAGAGAGCAGAACCAAAGGAATACAAAAAAATAACACACAAACAAATTCTTATTGCTCAATGATAAAAATGGATTCATCTTCCTCGTATTTATAGAGTCCATCTAGAAGGTTCTCAGAGCTGGTGGCTAAGTCGGTGGGTATGGTCATGGAGGAAGAGTCTAGAAGTCTGGTGGTTGATGAGGTAGGTAGAAATTATTTCCTCCAACACTCCCCCCTACTAATTACATCAATATTTATAATGCCCAATGCTTCTCTCAAAATACTAAAATTGGTCTTGTGCTAATAGCCTTTGTAAATATGTCTGCAAGTTTTTCCTTTGATCTGCAATGTCTCCTCCCTAACAAATACATGTCTTGGTTAGGTCTTTAGTCATGTCATCATCTTCAGTTTAAAAAAAATAGGAAATGTGTTTTTCAATAAGAAACTATATGTAATCAATATGGAATTTTGAAATTACAAAAGATGATCATAAAGTTTAAAGTTAAGAAAAAAAACTAGTATTTTTTAAAGTGGTGTTTGAATTTTATTCTAATCTTCCTTAGATGTTATTCTAGATATAATGATATATACATCTTTTCTTTAGATAAAAGAGCCTATATGTATCTTTATCTTCCTTACATAGCTTTATTATTCTACATATAATGATATATATCTTTTTTTTAAGATAAAATAACCAATCTTTATATTTATCTTCTTTATATAGCGTGATTGTTATCTTCTTTATATTACATGTGTACTCACTAGTTCTCTAGGTATACTTTTCACGTACATGGTTCATCAATACATTAGACTCCTTTAGTAATAACTTGGTCCCAATGAACTCACACTTGGAGATTGCTTAATCTCACATTCCTCCCCTTAATCGAAGATCTAACTTCTCCAATCACCATCAAACTTAGATACAAGTACACCTACCACTCTCATTCTAATCCATGTAGGCCTAACTCAATAGATCTTACTAAACACCTGGGGAATATAACTTTTCTTTCCTATAGCTAAGCTTTACAACTTTGGACCAAAACATTCTTGGGGAATATAATTTCCCTATGCCTATGACTAAACTTTACAACATTGAACCAAAAAAAGTCTAGGGTGTCGAGTACTAAGAATCATGCACCCCTTACATCACTTATAATTACAACACTTACCATTATAACATTTTATCACAGGTACAAGAACCATTATTTACTAAATTCCCAAATTATAAGCCCATTACATATAAACCCATTCAATATGCCCAATAAGTTCATTGTTTACCATATGCCCCAAAGTGAAGAAAATAACAACTAATGCTAATCTCGCTCACAACTTACACTCTCACATCTTACAAATTAGCTTTAGCTTTTTACATAGATAAACTCTCCAACTTACAAATTAGCTTTAACTTTTTACATAGATAAACTCTCCACTTGAACTTTTACCTCCTTTTTTTCAATTATCCCTTCACATTTTATGAATGCATATGATAACCACTTATTGGGATTTATAAAATTCATAATGACTTTTTCTCAAATCTCCCTTTTATATTAATATCTCTTACTTTTCCACTAATTATGACTCTTAGAAACCAAAAATTAATTCCATAATGCCATATTATAAGTACCCTATGGTATTCGACTTCATACCTTTCGCCTTCATTCCACTACATACCCTTAGCCACAATGACATCTTCCTGGTGAGTCATCAACCCCATCCTGAAATCACTTGTTAATTCTCCTTTTGTTAATTTAAAAGTTCTGTATTCTGGTGGATAGAAAGCTTTGTAACATCGTGGATGCTCATTGTCCACAAGCTCTGGTGGTGCGTTTATCTCCATATCATCTGGAAACAATCTGAAGAAAGCGAGGGAAAAACGAGACTGTCATCCTTTAACAATCACACGGTGTTTCGTACTGCAAATCCTATTGTTACTCCATGCGTGCATGCGCTTATACACAAAATCATCCGATTAGAATTCTTAAAATTCTTGGCAAAAACTTAATGGTGATCTATCTGTTTGCATTATTTTTTAACTTGGTGTTTGAGGTATTCACGTGAATAACCAGGGCTAACGACAATATAAGTTAAATTGAGGTACTTGATATAAGGTCAATGACCATTTCCTTCTAAAGGTGCATTTTAAACCAGATCATTAATGTGAAATGAGATCTGCCACATACATATGCAACATAGTAAAGGTTTGCAATTGAGAACACAAGATTTGTGACTGCTAGAGTTCTCATCATAGGAGAAATATGCCAGAGTACAACCCATGTGGATTTTGAGGTCCAAAATGCCATCATAGGGTTATGTCACTCTAAGGATGAGAGGTCAGAATTCTCATCATAGTAAAGATATGTCAATGTACAATGCACATGGTTTCTGAGCCCAAAATTGTATCTCATGGTTATGTCACTGTAAGGATTAGGATAGAAGTACTATCCACTTCATCTAGAAAGTTATTTTGTGTGAAAAATGTAATCATAGGGTTATTTGGAGGCCCAAAATGTTATCATAGAGTTATCTCACAATAAAGATTAGGATATAGGCCCAAAATTCTATCATAGAGTTATTAGGATATAGTTATTGTCTACATTATCTAGAATAACAATCAAGCTATCATAGAGTTATCTCAGAGTAAATATTAGGATATAGGCCCAAAATGCTATCATAGAGTTATTAGGATATACTTATTGTCTACACTATCTAGAATAACAATCAAGGGTGAAATCACGAAGATGGGTAACACTTTCATGACAATCTGATCTCCAAAATTTTGAAAAACATTTTTTCGGCCGAGCTAATATTATATTTCGGCTGAAAGATACTTTTAATATTTCGGCCGAAAAGTGGAACGTCAAATCGAACGGTACACTGATGACACCTTCGATTTGCTTGTAAAAATTTAGTCAGACGGATTTTTTTCCATCTGGCAATATGTTTTCGACTGAAAGATATTCCGGCCAAAACATTCTTTCAGCCGAAAGATTGTTTGGCCGAAGAAACTTTCGGCCAAAAGAATGTTTATATATCAACCACACATTGATCTAGAAACGTTTTTCCAAGCTCTTTGCCTTTGTGAGTGTTTGAAATCGTTGGCACAGACGTAGTTTGAGAGTGTTAGTGGATGTAGTTTGAGAGCACAGAGGTCGGGTTGTTGTGTTGGCGGGCGCAGATATAGGTTTGGTGGGCATTCCTGCGGGCGGTCGTGATATTGTGCTGGCGGGCGGAGCTTTAGGTATTTATGTCTAACTCTTAGTTTTTAATTTTAATTTTAATTTTTAATTTGTAAAATGTAATTTAATTTTTTTTTTTAATAATTTTTTTTTTAATGTGGCTTCCCCTGTGGCCAAGCCATGGGCACGTCAATGTCTTGGCCACAGGGCTGGGTCCCCATGGCCAAGTCACAGTCCACTGGACTGTGACTTGGTAGTGGGGGGACAACCCTGTGGCCAAGTCGTGAGCACGCCAATAACTTGGCCACAGGGTTGGGCCCCTACGGCCAAGTCACAGTTTAGTGGATTGTCACTTGGCGGTGGGGGGAAACCCTGTGGCCAAGTCGTGGGCACTAATAGGATCTACAATGATTTACAAATTCAATTTTCAACTGATATCAACCAATTAAATTCTGAGGTCTCGGTTTTTAATTATTTTGAGATGGTGATGCTACCATTCAAATTCGAAAATGCAAATTCTATGAAATATTATCGTTTCGAGAAAATTCGCTAACCGATTGTAGCTACAAACGATTTCTAAATAGGAAGGTGCCATTTGATCGTGATTCAAAAGATTTATAAATTCCTTACCAGTCCCTATGAATTACATATTACATTAATTACATTTACATATTACATTAATTACATTTACAAAATTACATTTACATATTAAAGTGACCATAATTTCTAGATTCAATATTTCAATAAACTACCTGTGATAACATATGCAATGCATATGATATATGACATATGCAGTGAAAATGTTATATGACATATGCAGTACATATGT
The DNA here is from genome assembly GCA_900067695.1 of Picea abies. NCBI lineage: Eukaryota > Viridiplantae > Streptophyta > Pinopsida > Pinales > Pinaceae > Picea > Picea abies. The sequence continues at coordinate 23,565 of CBVK0100154038.1, forward strand.
TATATAACATATGTAGTGCATTTGCATATGTTATATGAGCCTTCAGCGATCATCATGAATTCATTTTTAACTATCATGGCATTGTATTTACAAAGAATAATCTAGTGTCATATTGTATGATTGTAGTTCAAGAACAAGAATCTATATCGAACAATTATTTTTTGAGTGCATCGTATTTTTTAAAACAATTTTGTAGTGTACGAGAGTCTTAAAAAAATATTATTAAAAAGAAGTAATCACAAGTGACAAAATCCTTAAGAATGAATTGATCAAATAAAACTAGGTTCAAAGTAATCACAGGTGACAAAATCCTTAAGAATGAATTGAGAAAATAAAACTAGGTTCAAAGTGTTTGCTAGCAAACATTTACACTAAAGAATCAACACTAAGATTCAAGATATTTTCCATGAATAGAAAATCTATATTACTTTGTTAATGTTGGTATTTCTATAATGAGTCAACCTATTCATAGATTGATTAGGTTCAAGGTGTTATAATCATTTAAATATAATTTTTTAAATTTTCAAATTTGAAATGTGTTATATAGGCTAATGTGGAGAAGAGAGTACCTGACAGTGTGATCAGAACGAAGATTGGGATTTACGAAGAAACCATATTAGGGAAGGATGTGTCCATTCAGGATGATTCATAAATGTATGTTCTTAACTTTTATCAAATTTTTGTATTCTCAAATTTTTAGTTTAGCCTTTCCTATTGAATGCTTTGATCAATTATTTTGAAATATATAGAACCCCTAGATGAGTTTGTCATTTTCTTAAATGGTGTTGTGACATCCCAAAAAATAAAGTTATTTGAAATTTAAAATTTGTTGGAAAATTATTCGGTTTTTAGTAAATTCGAATTTGAATTTTTTTTGCCATTTATGGCAATTCCAAATTTTGAATTTGATAATTGTAATTAATTATTATGACTGCTGGATAGAGATATGATTTGACCCAACTAACTATGTGACTATGACACTTGTATGAAAACAAAATATTTTATATTGATTGCAGGAGGACAAATGGAACAACCATGTTAAAATCAGCTAACCATGACTCCATGAGTGGGGAACATGTTGGAACTACCTTTGGGATGATTTTTACAAGTGGATAATCAGAGATTTGGTGTGACATCCCCAAAAATAAAGTATTTTTGAAATTTAAAATTTGTTGGAAAAATATTCCATTTTTAGTAAATTTGAATTTGGAATTTTTTTGTCATTTATGGCAATTCCAAATTTTGAATTTGATAATTGTAATTAATTATTATGACTGTTGAGTAGAAATCTGATTTGACCCAACTAATTATTTGACTATGACACTTGTATGAAAACATAATATTTTATATTTATTGCAGGAGGACAAATGGAACAACCATGTTAAAATCAGCTGACCATGACTCCATGAGTGGGGAACATGTTGGAACTACCTCTGGGATTATTGTTACAAGTGGAAAATCATAAATTTGACCATTGGTAGCCCTTAAAAATCATGGATTTAGAAAGATGCGAAAATTCCCAAGGGAGGGAAAAAGACCAAGGCAAAAATATTTTATTGATTAATAGCATATGTGAGGAGGCAGGACACTGCCTAGTATGCTGGAGAAAAGGAACTATTGTTTATTTGTTGTTATGAACACTAAATATTAAGTGTGAGGCAAGGAGAGGATGACAGGGAAAGGAAGACATTATTGAAGAGGAGATTCCAAGTTTTCCCTCATGGACTCATGGTTAGGCTAGGGGGTGAATCGGGAAAGCGATTTGGCTGCCTTGTTCTATGGTTGGGAGGAATGTGGTTGTTCCCTTTGTCTTCCCACAAGCCGGTTAAGATATGTTTCTCTACCCTTCTCTGTTTGAATGACTGTATCTAATGGCTATAATGTATCTGTTGCATGATTATATCTAATTGTTGTCATGCATCTATTTGAATGACTATGTCTATTGTTGTAAGGCATCTGTGTGAAGGGTCATATCTATTACTATAATATGTCTGCTTGAGTAATTACATCTGACTGTTGAAATGTATCTGTTATGAAAGGAGAAGTATTGTTTTGGATGTAATCTGTCTGTTGGTGCGAAGTCGTGATAGACTACCAAATTCTAGAGCTGTCCCTCCTATAGTTAGAATGCTAGACAAAAACACCTATATGTATACATATAACTGAGTATGGAAAGGACTAGATTAACTTCAATTATGTGTCTCTTGTCTGTAATTAAATCACAGATAGATTTGTTCATGTATAACCATATTTAGGCAAGTATATATATATGCAATCTAGACTATATGCAACTCTGTAATTAAAATTTCCAGGAAACCAAATATAGATCCTACGGAACATTGGTATATTGTTACGAACTTATGATAAAATGAAATTTATATATACATGTATACATAGATGTATAGATCTATTTACTATTGGCGTCTTGTATAGACAATACTAACTAAAAGAGAATTTAGTAACTCTAACAGAAAATTCTCTTTCACAGAGAGTGATTGTTTTATTATACCAACAAACTCATCTATCTATCGGTAATCAACTATTTTTCTGAGTAAAGAAAATACCCCTAACAGTGAGTCTGGAGACCCCTCCTAGGTCTCGTCATAGTACCAAACTTTGGCTTGATGGATAGTATATGTACAAACTTATAGATTAAAGTTGTTGGACCTATTAGTGAAGCCCAAATTATAACTTTGTCACACATGCATTTTTTCTTAGAACGAAAATAAGAGGACAAGTATAAACAAACAGGGAGTTATGAAAACGTTATTGTGAAATTCATACAAGTAGTTTGAGTATACGTATGCCCTCTTGTATGATATAAATGCTACCTTAGGTTGCAGAAGTAGGATATTGCATACTCAGTGAATGGCCTTTGCATATGATTATTTTTGTAAAGAAACTAAACCAAGCATAAATGACAGAATTCATAAACTTTTAATCTAGCTCTGTATAATTACCTAAGGCATGGATCGGTTAATACCATTTGTGACAGGAAATCTTATAATTTTAGACATTTCATTGTGCAGGAGTAAGATAGGGAAAAATAATATAATCGTATTTACTTTTTCAAACGTCAAGTTACAACATAATAAAAACTCGATTGATCTTTCGACCAATCCTTTAGTTTTGAAATCAACCCTCGTTTGGGCTGTGGAATTTAACAACCGAAGTATCACAACACTAAATAACTTCTATGACAGAGGAAAAACCCTTGTGACTGAAATTGTCGGAGCTTCTGGAGGAGGGCATAATGGAACCCAATTACCTTTCATGTAGACGACAATGGTTGTCCTCCAAGTATCCATGTAGCCGAAACCCTCCAAACATTGGGACAAAACCATTACAACTCGTTCTACATACAAGACAGGATTTAATGAAGTAGAAAGGTATAACTGAAATAACACTTAACTCCAGATGGGGAAATATGAAACCTTCTTTGCTGCAATCACCAGGGATCGTCCAGACAAAAAGGGGAAGGAGGAGCCCAAATATCCCTGATGGGTACCCTCGCAAAACAAAAGGGTGACCATAATTAGTAACACGCATTCGAGATCAATCCAACTAATAATATAGAGAAATAACGATTTATGAAGAATTATACAAACCGTATGATAGGCGTAAATATGAGGTTTAAGTCAATTAAATAAAGGACAAAGAAAGTGAATTTTCACCGAACTTTTAAATCTATCCTATACCATACAAATATTTTATAGAATACATCCAAGAACAACACCACGACGAAGACTCCAGTTTTATACATATTCGCCCTCATTCAACTTATGAGTAAGTGAGAACGAAGAGAACAACTCGAGTTTTTATTTAGTTACAATTAGGTTCTGAGTAATTCCTAATGGATAGTTTGATTTCTAATTATTCGGGAAGACCCTCGATGGGGAAACTGCAGACATAAACACTTGTTGATAAGTTGGAGATCGAGAAAAGCAAAGGAAAACCCCTGTCTTTGTAGATGACAATAATTAGTAATTAACTATCTACAAATGAGATTTCAGTACCGAAAATAGGTATACAAGGGGCTTGTAATGAACCTCAAATTCACCATAAAAAAAAATTCTATGACATAATTCTATTTCGTTTACGCTTAGAATTTATGCGAAGGTAAGACTCATTTCTATCCATAATGACATTATTACGCCAGTCTAGTTTTACTTCGAACCAAAAATCTTATGTGGATAAATTCTGTCCATAATTCTATCACTTCCCTTAACTCTCAAACTACTCCAACATACTCATACGTACATAGGAAACATCTAAACTTAGGTCAAAGAAACCTTTGAGGTTCAGAGAAATAAAGCTCAGGGGGAAGCACAACTGCCGTTAGATGAAAAGGATCTGGACGCATTGAGTTTAACCTCTGAGAGGTCGTGTAGGAGAGCAGCTGAATGAATGGTGGAGACACTTCGGGGAGAAGTGCCGAAATTGCAAGAGTCGTCGGATCTAGAAAAGGTGCGTGAGGTTTAAACCTCGTAGCAGCAGAAATAAGAGGACTCGTCAAGTCCCAAAAGCATCGAGACCGTCCAATTTGGAGGACAGATGCCAAAGATCCAAGCCCATCGGGGATTTGGACACCAGGGAAATGGGAGTGAAGACTCTACCAAATTCTTGAAAGGAGAAAGCCAGGATTGATCACGACCATTGATCATCCCGAAAAGATCACAATTGTTGATCATGGCTAAAAGATCATAGCCATCCATCGGAGGGACACATGGTTGTCGGTTGGTTTTCGGCACCCAAGAAATCAAAGGTAGAGACCCCTCATTTTCATAAGTCGTGAAACACCGGTATACGAAAACCCCGAATTGGTTTAGCGTGAAAAAGTTTTTCGACGTTTCAGCACCCGGTAAACCAAAGGGCAAGATCCCTTGTCTCCAAAAGTTATGAAATTCTAGTACAAGAAACCCCGAATTAGTTTAGCGTGAAAAAGGTTTTTGGCATTTCGAAACTTAAGAAACCAAAGGGCAAGATCCCTTGTCTCCGCAAGTCACGAAATCCCGATATACGAAACCCCAAATTTGCTTAGCGGGAAAAAGGTTTTTCAACATTTTGACACCCTGGAAACCAAAGGGCAAGATCCCTTGTCTCTGCAAGTTGCCAAATCCCGGTAGTAACTGTTGGTTCAGGACAAAGGAGAGCATGGTTATAGTTTAAGAGATGTAAAATCTTTTGGGGTGGAAAAAAAATCAACTGTCATTCTTGCCGAGTAAGGGTTTGTTATTGAATGACTCCTCACAAAGGAATTCAACCATCATATCTTTTGTCGTTATGATTTCCAGAAATTTTACTAAGGTTTAGTTAGAATGTTGTTCTCTACTCTTTTTCCGTAGTTTTTGTCTGTACAATCTGAGTTCTTATGCATTGTATGGAATCTATGCATTTCCAAAGGCCCACATCTTTTGAATCACATCTCAACAAAAGAAAAGGGGCTCTAGAATATTAATTTGTTGTAGAGATATCAAGCAAGATACAAATATATGCATATAATCCTATTAAATGCGTATCATGGTCATGCATCGATACTTTAGTGATGTTATTTCTTTGCATAGCTTATTACCGAAATATACGAGTACTCATTCATTGTCGTTCATGTTTATACATCGACATTTCTTAGATCATTATCATCATCTAAGGGCATCTATACAGAGAAATGAAAAGGAAGAATGGAGTCTGAGTTTGTCAAAGTAATCAATTTTGCACATTTAATTGTGCTTTTAATTACAATATTGATATTTCGACCTCCGGGACTTGCTTGTTACATATACGCAGAGTTCCTTTGCTCTATTAAATTTCAAAATCCTGAACCCCGAAACCCTGAAAATGCTAGGCCACGTTCTTTTCACATTTCACGATTCGACATTCCTTATTTCATTTTGTTTGTGCATTAGGTGTTCGTAAACACCAAAATCCCGAACCCCGAAACCTCGAAACTTTGGGCCACAATCTTTTCACATTTCACGATTCGGCATACAACGTGTTCTTTGTCTTTCGTGTTCGGTGTGTGTAATCGCCGAAACCTGATTGACCTCTGTTTTTTTCACACCATTTTCTTCTCTACGGTTTATTCCCTTAAACAAAAAGTCTAAGTTATTTTATCGATAAAGGTCCTGAATAAATGTCTCTAAACCCTTATGTTTGCAGAGCATTATACTTCTGTAAACTCCTACTTATTACCGTAATATT